>JARJUA010000099.1:0-94957 GCA_030787035.1 Aschersonia sp. MBC 877 | reverse complement strand
GGGCAGCAGCACCCAGCAGGTTTTGGGTGTCCACGCAGGTAACAAGTAAGTATAATCTGGGATGTCGAGGACCGACCATGTCCCTTTTCCACGAGTGCCATGCAATGGCCGGGGGGGTGGCCACCAGGAAAAGGGGAGGAATTGACGGGACCTGAAATCGAGTCTAATGGGGCTCCAGAAACGAGAGGGCGTCGGCGGTCCCTGAAGACCCATAGAACCCCATTGAACCATTGGACCTGGGGAATGAAGGCCCCCGAGACACGACACAAAAAAAGAAGAGGGGGGGGATTTGGGGGGGGAGCCGAGTCTACTGAGCGCGTGCGCGGGTCGGGGGCTTTTTCCTTTTCCTTTGTGGCCACTGACCAGGCTTGGGTCATGGATGTGCTGCCAAAGCTGGTCTAACACTGGCGGTGCGCTCTGATGCGCCCCCCCCTCCTCAACCTTGTTCGACGCGATCCGTCGCGAATGGAACGCTCAGACAAGTGGTGAGCTAGGTTGATTCTTCAGAGACAAGCGATTGATCAAGACGAAGCATGTGTTGAGAGACACGGAGGCGCGACTGCCTCTCCTCTTTGCAGCCTGCAGCAGACAGCGCGCATACAAAACAAGGCGAACCGAAGTGCGCGCCTGCACCATCGCCTCGTCCTGGTCGTGGCAGTCGGTCGTATTTCAGTTGGCCACCCACCGTTCTTCGCGCCTCCTGCTCGGGATGTAGTCGACGAAAAGGACGGTGGATGTGCTGTCGAAAGACGAAGCAAGGGCTGGTAGGCTGACGAGATTTCGGCACCAAACACTCGTCCCAGAGGCTAGTAATGCATAGATTACTTTAGAGCGCCGCAGGCAAGCCTTCGAAGGGGAACAAAGCGAAGGGGGACAAACGAATAGTCGAGCTAGTGCCTCGGAGCGCTGTCTCCATACCAGGTATCTATTGCTAGTAGCTTGCCAAGTGCAGATGCTTGTCACGGGCCGTTTCCGCGTCGCTGATGATGCAAAACTGCTGGAGGTAGTAGCGTTATTACGACACAAACTGTCCAGTTCAGGTTTCAACGTGAGGCAGCTGTGTCTGCTCCGTCCCAGGCCGCTGTATGATTGTGACCAAGTACGGCAACGAGGGACATCACTACTCCGTACCGTAGCATTGACTGCTTCGCATTGCTGATCCAAGCAGACGCCGGAAGCCAAGGCGGGCATGAAAGATGCAGGCAGGGTTGATCTGGTGTCATGAAGAAGCCCAACTCACCATGCCCACAACGATATGAGAGGCTGGATTCTGCCGTAAGCTTCCCACGCACTCTTTTAGGAGCCCGACGCTTGCGATGCGACGCCAACGCCAATGTCGAGCGCGCCCGAGCTCCGTGAACGTTCAGCTTCAAGCACATGTTCCCCTTTGCCATGCTCCTTTGCGTTTGCACTCACGGGGGGGAAAAAGACATTCATCCGCAAGCTTTTGGCCCCTGGGTTCCGTTCAGATTGGCCATCTCGCACGACAAGGACGTCATGTCTAATCCAAGGCGATACCGAACAGGGCACCCAGGGCCTCACCGGGAAAAAAGGTCGTAGGGTCATGAAATGGGCCGGACATTGAGAGCCAAGGATGGAAATGGTGTGGGCCGAAATTGGCCTGCCACTGTGGCACGGGTGGCTGGCATGATGTTCCGACGGGCAAACACGGGAATTGGAACAGTTTGCTCTTCCTGCCTTGGCCAGGCACCAGGTCAGAAGTCTGGTGACTTGGCACCGTCGCCACTTGCCACACTCATGTGTCTCTGGAAGTCCATACCGGCTGCAATGTGTATTATGTAATCCGCGTGCGTGTGACTTTACTTCTAGAAGAAGCTTGGCAGGCGTTGCATGATATATTATTACATGCTCCGGGAAGAGAAAATGAAAGATCGACCAAGAGAGGATAAAAAAAAGGGGTGAAACGGAGGAGACGATGCCTTGACTGACCAATGAACATAGAGTTCGAAAGTGGGGAAGTAGACGTGGCCCCAGGAAGGCGTTATGTGAGGTACTTAAGCTGTCGACACTGACATTCGTCATCAAGTCATAAAATGCTGGCCAATTTGCACTCGCCCACCATGTGGGGTTGATGAAATTTGCTTCTGCCGCACCACCGAGCAAGGACAGAAAAGGGACATGGCATGCCAGAGCGGCTACTCCGAACAACGTACGGAGTACTCCGTACTTCGTACTCCGTAATGGTCTATACAGAGATATGTGCACTAGTGACCCAGCCAGCCGCCCTTGCTCGACTCAGTGCAGCGCCGCTTCAACGTCCGGAAAAGTCAAATTTGTTCAACCAGGGACAAGTATTCCGCAAAAGGGTCAGAAAAGAAAGCAGAAGATTAACAGACACGGCGAAGAGGAGCCAAGAAAGAAGCACAAGAATAGAATAGGGAGCAGGAGAAGAAAAGGGAACGAAAGAAGAGGAGATGTGGAGGCACGGGGAGGGATCGGCAGGCCTCCATGTTTGTATTTGCAGACGCTGCCTCTTCTCTTCTCCATGAGATATAACAAATGCGTCCATCAAATGCAGAGTAGAAATTCGCGACTTCCCACTGCTCATTTGATGCCCGCCCTATACACGCGTTCACTGCTAACGGCAGTTAAGATGGTAAAGTAAAGTACTTTTTGTACATACTCCGTTCTCCGTACTTTACTTTCTGTGTGTAAGTAAGCAGGTACCTGACAGGCACCACCAAAGTCAGCTTGCTCCAAATCGAACAGGCAGACGCGCCGACTTCAACAAGTAGCGATGCAGCGCCTTCCTGGGACGGAGCGGGCGAAAGAGCGGGCAAGATGCTACGAGGGCGGTTGCCGTCATTCTGACAATGTCAGAGTTACGGAGCGGATGTGCCTGCATTCAGTCACAAAAACGCGACCGACTGACTGACATGCAGATTCTTACAGCCGGCCGTTGTTGTCCGAAGGCGGTTAGGTTCTTCCATTTTTGTGCACCGCTAAAAGGAGCGCAGATCTTTCCAGCGGCGTCGAGATCATCGCCCGCATACCTGGACTGGAACGCTGCCTGCTCGCATTTTGCAGCCGTTTGAACCCCTTGTTGGCATCATGGTTGCCTTTTGCATTTCAGCAGAAGCAGAACGTCACACCTCCTCCTGATGGCCGATCCACTGTTGTCGGGAGATGTCCGCACGGCACTTGGCCTGCGGGTGCGCTGAGAGACTTGAGCCAACGGCACGGTGATGGTCGTGGTGGTTGTGCCTGGACTTTCCTGCAATAACACCCACCTAGCTTTTCAAAACGTGTCGTTCCGCAGCAGGCGAGCGGTAGTCGCCGGCTACCGTCATGTCGCATGGACGCATGGTATGAGTTGATGCGCGTCAGAGCCTCGGCTGCAGCAAGCCAAGCCACGGGGAACATTCCAAGCGACTTTTTTTTTTTTTTGGCTCTTCTTACTTCTTCTCTCGCCAAGGATGAGAAACAGTCAGATCTCCAGATTCACGTGCGTCAATGATGCGTGCTCCGGACATCGTAACGCGCGCCAGAATCATGCCATGACTGTTGTTGCCCCGCCTCGCGTCCTCATATTTCCTTTTCCTGAGAAGAAAAGTAAAGTACTTTTGCTCCACGACTGGGGTGGAGTACAGCTCGATCAACGCACTGCATGTTTCAAGATTGGCTTACGCGGTCTTGCGTACAGAATGCACGGCCCATCAAGATGCGACGCGGTCCTGAAAATGATGAACCCGGTGTTGATTTTCCTCGGAGATCGGCCAGCTTCCATGACAAATGATCGCAGCATGAAGTTCCATGTTTCCGTCCGCTGTTATGAGTGCACATACTGAGAGAGTTGGCATCGCTTGCCTGTCGAAGAAGACGCGTCCCCGATTTTCCAGCTGCATTGATTAAGCATCCATATTTCAAGTGCACGCCTACGAGGTTCCTCTTAGGAAGATAGAGAGGTGCCTTATCATGACTCCGTGTACAAATGAAGATGAACTCCCCCCACTCATATTGAAGCCAATGTCTTTCCGCCAAGGATCGCAACGCCTTCAACCTCTACTCGCGAGAGCGGAAAAGTCGCTCAAACGGCCCACTCTCCTCCCTGGTGTCCCTGGGCCTAATGGGTTTTAGGGGTCGCGCTACAGATAGTCAACAACTTAGCTGTCACAGGGAGAGAGGGCTGGAATATGAAGTTCCTCTTCTCCTGGGCACGCCGGCGACGCCTCAACTATATGCGCCGTGCAGATCATTGATTTGCTTTTTGCACGCGGGTTTACATATTTAGCCTCGCCCTACGTTTCGCATTCTCACCATCCCAGCCGGTACACACAGTAGGGGCACATGGGACACCGTGGAGTGTGCCGACGTATTGATCATTGAAGTGACGACTCTAGCGCACCATAATTCAGAAGCTCTTTTCCGTCAAAATCGATTTTGCGCCCTCGGATCAGTAGTGTGATTGTTAAAAGTCAACGATGGCAGACAGACCGCCTTGGTAGAACAAGGCATCGAGCAAAGATGATGTTGTAATGCCCCCTTCCGATACCTTTCCTCCGTAACTCACACTCCACGAAAGCACATCCTCAAAAAGCAATGATCAAGCATGAGCGCACTCTGTCCATATTAGACAGGTTATTGATAAAGCCAAGTGATCAATCGCCACCAAAACGTTTCCCTCCAGCAAGTGCTGCGAGACAACACATTTCCCGTCTCCCTGCCAAATCAGTCATCAAAGTCCGAGTCCAAGGCTGACTGACGCGTCGGAGAATTCATTGTGTACTGAATATGTGCGTTAACAGAATTCAGACACAACTCGACTCGGAAAGCTCGGCCGTCAATACTTACTCTTGGACCCTTAGCCCAAACACCCTTACGCGGTGTTCTTTTCTGCATTGTGACCCAGCCGTGTCCCGCAGCCGCTGATTCATCGGCGACACTTGCACCGGATGTCGGAGAGCCGCTCCGCGCGGAGACCGTCCTCGATTCGACTCGCGTGTGGAGATGACCAGAGCCGTCCCAAGCATTGAACGCCACAGCAGGCGACCGTGGCGCGCCGTTCGGTCTGTCGTCCTGGCTTCTCATTGTTGTAGCTGTAGATATACTACTACCACTACTATTCACCAAAGACCGGGGGCCGCTGAGATCTGCGAGACCTTTTAGGTGAGGAGGTATATTTGCCCTCGAAAATGCAAAAAGGCCGAGATCATTGCTCCTTGATGTACTCGCTGGTTCTGAATTATACCAACCAGAGGCAGAAGACCTTCCATCGGACAGGCTGTCCTTATCACTTTGCGTGTCAGACACTGACAAATTGTCAGCGCCTCGCGTTCCCTGTGACGCTGCGTGAACACGCAGATGTGGCGGAACAGAAGAGACGCTTGAGAAGTTCGAGACACTTGAAGCGTAGGATTTACGTTGGCCGCTTTGAATTGGATCCTTTTGTCTTCTTAGGGTCTCGTATCGTTCGAAAGGAGACTACTTGAGGTTTAGTTTTCTGCAAGCAAAGATATGCCGATCGTAAGAGCGAACCTCGAGGGGGAAGAAGTCAGTAGTCTTGTTGAAGTTGTTCTTTTCTTTCTTCACTAGCTCACGCTCCTCTATCGATATGTGGCCAGTCTCTAATGGGCCCGGCGTAACTCCTGGCTCCTGGATCTCGATCCAGGCCGTACATCGCTTGCACGTCTTTTTCATCAGCTCTGGCTGTTTTAGGCCTCTCCGACGTGCAACGAAATTCGGAAAGGGTGGGAATGTGGCCTCACACATACTCTGTCCTCACCAGCTTTTCGCATATTCTTGCTAAATTCGTCGTATGTTTTATTGAGATTGCACATGGGGCAGTATAGCACTGCTTTAGACGCTGCCGAGTGATCTGAGCAGGTCATGCCAGAGTTGGCGGCATCGACCCTTCCGTGTGCATCATATTGAGATCTCACTAGATCTTGTTGCCTCCTAGAGAAGGCATCAATCGGCTTCCATTCACCCCCGACTTTGCATCGATATCTGAAGGCCGTCAGTCTCGAGAACATAAAGGTCAAAGGTGAATTAGAGAGAACCTTACCTCTGAGGCATCGCAGACACCCTGCTTCTTTCGTCGCGGCATTAGAAAACGTGTCTCCAGAGGTCCATGCGAAGACTCATTATGCTGGAGGCAACACTCCTGAGAATATGATATATGCGGACTCTGGTACTTACGTGCTCTGGATGTTCGGCATATTGCAGTGGTGTTCAGCTGAACAAAATATTTGCCCAGAGGGAAAGCGAGACGTCTTTGACAAAGAAAAAGGTATGCAGGGGGCAATGTGACAAGCATATGTAGAGAGGGAGGGCGAGAGGTTCTTGACAAAACAACGCGAGGATGCAGGGTATAACAAGGCCTACACCCGCGGGAAATGTAAGGAGTCTTAGAAGAAGAAGAAGAAGAACAAGAAGAAGAAGAACGTGGGGCATTAATCGGAGGGAGGGGAGAGGAGAGGCAGGCGCTCGGTGCCGCTTGGTGCAGCCGACAGCTATGCATTTCCAGCTGTATCATGATTCATCGGACTGCGAGCAGGTGCCAGGCCCCGTTCGTACAGTTGGAGGGCAGTCAACGTTTGGACGAGATGGTCGAACAGCAACCCTGTACTCAGGGCAGGCCATGCCAGTTTAATGCTTGCCTTCCTTGTCAAGCACGGTCCGAAAGTGTTCAAGCAATGTGCATTGTGAAGAAAGTTATTCCCCCATATCTCTTGCGGAGCTACCAATTGTGCTCAACGCCTGCCTATAAGCTGACAGCAATCATCCGTGGATCACGAAGCCATGCAATACATATGGTGGTGGTATTGAAGGATGTCTTCTACACCTTGAAAGATGACCGGCCATGGAGCTCCTCCAGGTATCCCCTTTTGACACTACTGCCCAAGAAGACGCCATACGCCTGCAGGACCGCTCGGGAATTACGAGACCAAAGCCAAAGATGGAAACCCAAAGATGGAAACCAAGAAAAAAGAAAACGAAATGGAATAATCGCAGTGAAAAGAAACGCTCCAAATATCATCCGACGCGTCGACAGACTCGTAAATATGAGCCACGATGCTGCAGTCCCTTCATACCTCGCAATTATTTTGCTTCTCACAAAGCGCCCCCGATGGCGCTTGAATCACCGCTTCAACATCGCCGACTTGTCTGCGCTCCGTGACTTCCCTCCTGTCTTTGAGGCGTTCGCGCAATGCCAGAAACGGGGATGAGGCTACCGCGGGCCTTGATTGCTATTGCAAAGGCTCTGAAGAGGAGGAGAGGCGATTCAGGTGCAGATAGACGTCGGTGCCATAGCTTTGACGGTCCTTGTCAGCTTCTATTCATGTTTGGAAGACAAAGAGAGTCCGGCAGGACAGAAACAGACTCACCCTTCCATACTAATCAGCTTCAAATCACCGCCAAAATACCGTGCATATAATCTCGAAATAGGCAAACCGTAACCGAATCCCGCCATGGGCGCCTTGAAGTCGCTCTTGTCAAAATCAGGGTCGAGATTCGGCGTCCGATCGACTGTGGTGTACATGTAGGTCCATACCAAGGGAATGGCGCTGCGTGGAATGCCTCCCCCCTCGTCAGAAATTTTGATGGTGATATCCTCCCTGCCTTCAGCCACGATGACCTTTGTGAGGGGGAATTCCTGCCTTTCCATGCCATGGGTTTCCACCACGGCTCGAAGAGAGTTCTTGAGCGTCTCAAAGAGCATATGTGATAGATGGCCGGGGACATACATGAAGTCGAGGTTTGGGTTGCAGACGAGCTGAATGCGTGGGGCCTCGAAGAGACCGTAGTGATCCTCGCACACAAATCGAGCGTTTTCTATAGCTTCTTGTGCAAGATCCTTCACATTGGTCTTGGTACAGATGACGCCAACATACGTGGGATCGCGATGGTGGCTCTGGTCGGTGAGTGCGATGTGCTGTCCGATGAGCATCCGGATGCCGATGCGGGACATGTAGAATCGGTCGAGAAAGGATTGTATGGTGCCATCAATCTGCATACGCTGACGACGGCGTTTGTATTCGAGTATGCCTTGCGCCATGGTGGTGACGACACCGTCGTGTCTACGTTTTATGGTATGCAAGGTTTGGGCAAATCTTTGGTTGTAGAGCTGCAGCTCGGGGGGCCAGTCGCCCGTGTCATCCACAGTAGCAAAGTATCTTCTCGAGAGTGCCTTTACTTTGCCGTTTCCGTTTCCGCTGCCGCTGTTGGCGCTTTGCAAGCCGCCCCAGCCGGAGGAATCCCCCTCGTCGATTGAGGGATTGGGTGTTGCTTCGGAGAGCCGCTGGAGGATCCGCCCGTTGTTCTTGGAGGGTTTCGTGAGACGATTTCGGACTTCTTTGCTGAGATCTGGGCGAGGCAGCTGCGTGATCTCCTAGTTGGCCCGCAGCAGGTCAGTCTCGTCTTGTCAGGCAGGGCTTGAGTAGCTGTTGCGACGTAACGTACCTCGAAAGACTGAGCATACCAATCCTTGACTTTCATGACAGAGGGCATTTCGCTGAGTCCATCCGGCAATTCATCCAGCTCTTGCACCCGGTGCGCGAGACGAATTGGCAGTTCTTCGCCCAGAAACTGTGATGCTCGGAACAGCGTGCCTAGGCCACGCGAAAGTCAGATGACGGCGCATGCCGAAGACAGCTTGGGGAGAAGGCAGCATAGTTTCTCACCTGTGGAGGGCTTGTCGCCAAATTGAACCATCTGGCGCAGACTCACACCTGTCGCGGGAAAGTTGGCGTAGTGTCTGATGGTGTCCATCAGTCTCTCTGATGACTTCCACGACATTGTGAGCAAGGATGACGTTGATGCTGTGCCCCGCACAAGGGAGAAAACATCCGAGAAGCCAGAGCTCGAACGAAGGCCGGCGAGAGGACCTTGAGGATGATCGGAATGCTATAAGAAGGTGTCATGCGACGCAAGAAAGAGGTGCGATGCTCGACAGGTTGCGAGATACGGCGGCAGTCGGCGGGGCGACGTCTGACTCAAAGCTGCATCTGGATTCCCACGGCAGCTGCGCGTCGAAGCCGAGGCCCGTCCGCTGACTTGACGTAGCCGGGTGAGTGGTATACAGACGGACGGTCCCAGAAACGGCGCACGAAAGGGAAACGCTGTTTGGACTGGAATACGCAAAGGTTTTGAGAAGGCCGCCAGGACAGTAAAATGTACTTTATGAATACAATGGCAATATTCAAAGGGCGAAGCATGTAGAAGAGTGTCGCGTGGGCGGCCCAGTCCATCCATGTGCATGCACAAGCTTGTGCCGAGTCGGCGGCCCACAGGGAAGGAGCTTGGCACACTGGCTTTCCCTGCGTGTGGCAAGCCACACGCACAAGCTAATCGATGCGACCAGCCGGGTTGGGGCAGACTCTGCTTTTCTCCCTCGTCGCTCTTCTCCTTTCTTTTGTTGCCTCATATCACCCATAATCCATGGTGCTGTTTCCTCTTTTAACCCCCCCGCGACTGTTGATGAGGACAGCACGGGATTCGGGCAAGAAAAGCAACGAAACACGCATTCTTGGCCGAGACTTGCCCCAGGTGAGACGACTCAACGGGCGCAGCACGATCCGGGTGCAGTCGCTATTCACCCATAAAGTGCTCATCCATACTCCGTACATCAAGGACGGTCCAATCGGTCCGCAGCCATGCATGCATTTGCACTCATGCCGCTCGTTCCCAGCACGTAGGGGCTTGGGAAAGAAGAAAAGGCGCATGAACAGTCGATTCGGCGGATCAGGGACCAGCTTCGACCGGCTCGGCCTCCGAAGATAGATTACGGTGACCCCTCGGTCTTGGCTGTAACGAGACGGTTCGCCGTATATGGGGCCAAGATCAAACTGAATGGACGCTCACGTAGCCTCGATGCTGATGATGACTCATGCTTTGGGAGGATGGAGATGCCAAAAAGCCCCCGTCAATGGACCGCCAAGAGTCATGGAGTGTCGTGGTGGTGAAGATGGCCTCGGTAAGCAACGCAGCGGCTGCACAACAAAAGGAATGCGCCACCCGCAGATCATGGGCAGACCGATGCATATTTTTTCCGGCTTATGTTTAAACATATCAAGCTTACTTGGAATGTTACTTTGTCTCGGGCCAAATGTGACGCTGTGTCTGCGGGGAAGGCGCCAAGTGATTGCCTGACTTGTTCGGAACGAACTGGACCTGGCCCTACGACGCTGACGCGGTCTTTCTTTTCTAAATTCAGCTGGCTTACAGAGGAGTAACCGGCGTAGCATCACCTTGATTCCAAACTTGAGTGGGCTGTCTCCGGCAGATTTCAAGCCGTGACAGAGGCGAGGTGAAGGATTAGTGATGATACTGTCTGCATGAAGGTGTGCTTGTAATAGCAAGCGTTCATCTCTAACTGTTCAGATACTCGAGACGAATATACCCTACCCTATACCTTGGTCATTTCCCTTGGCCAATGATAACGTCTACCACGTTCAAACAATCTTGCGACATGATTTGATGATGGCGCCCTTGACGCTTGTCCCATGCCCAGCATCTGTCAACTTCGACCCGATTTACAGCTTCATACTTCATCTTATATGTCGAGCCGAGAACGGCAAAGACAGACAAATTGCGCAAAGTTGTACACAGCAATGTGGGCTGTTTGTTCTTCTACCCTCGCCTGGCTCACGAGAAAGGCCTGTCGCCAAATTTCGTCGAAAATGGCAGTCTGAGAACGACAACGACCACACAACTTCTCTACAGACAACCCTATTGACAGCCGTCGGCCAATTGTGGTCATGTTGATGTGATTTGACCTGCCTGCTCAATGCTCAGTGCGCTCACAGTCTAGCACGCGCTAAGGCCCAATCGGGGTACCTGACCGCCCCTCCCGGGACCGTCCCTGACGATTTCGCCCAGGTTCAAGGTCGTTGAATCCTTGTCGTCTCGTCATTCAGACTCGCATCGCACGAGCGGGTGGCTGGGCAAGGGCTTCTTCAACCAGTCGCCTCGGAAGCGGCCCCGTCGCCATACTTGCACAATGATCTGAGTGAACGTTGCGGCCAATGTTGCGCAAAGCTGGCGCCGGAGACGGGCTTGCCAACGAGCAGCCGCGTCGTGCCTCGTCACCGCAGCTTCGTCCGGCGATAGCTTCGTTGGCGCTCGACAAGTCCGTCGTTGCTCCCACCAGCATGGGATGCCCCGAGGCATGTGAAGCATCGTCCTTCGACGTGTCTTCGGGCCTCGAACGTATCGATCAATCGGCACTGCATCGTCGCAGCGACAGCAGCATCAGCAACAGCAGCCAAAGTCGAGGCCCACGTCCAAATTTCAACAACGGCCAGCTTGCGTCGCCAAATAAATCGAGGCGCGAGAATGATGAACTCTTCGATGCAGGGCCCTGCTCTCCGCCGCCCTTTACCAGTCCCAGCGTTGCCTCTAGCTTGGCATTTCCAAGCCCAGGCTTCAGTGCAAGTCCTCTTCGACGAGAGCTGTCTCAAACCACTGCCCCCAACGACATCGATGCGGCTACTCCCACATCCCGTGCAGCCAGGCAGATTCTAGCGTCGCGTCTCAACCAGCTTGCAAGGCGGCTCACGTACGATGTACCCGACGGCGTGGACGACACAGCACTGGACTCACAGCTTGAACAGCTCGAAAGAGTCATACGCGATGCGGCTAGTCCTGAGCCTCGACACGGTCGACGCGAGGTGTTGACTGAAGGTGCAAGTTGGAGCGATGTCGCATCTCCTGCGGTATCTCCTATTTCTTCGCTGCCAAGATCACGCTTCTCCGACCTGTCGGCGTCACTGCAGAGAGAGCGTGAAGCGAACAAGAAGCTCGAGGACAAGCTGTTGCCTGCACCAACACTAAAGAAGGGAATGACGTCGACTCAAGCGAAAAAAGTGATTACAGAAATGTCCAAGCTGAACGATGAACTGGCCGCCGTGGTCAGCAATCTCAAGGCTCGCCAAGAGGAGTCCGAGGTGAGCAGTGTGGTGCAGTGGGAGGCAGAAAGTCGCGCCGACGCAGAACTGCCCTTGTCTGACCGTTTGTTTGCCAGCATATCCAGGATCTTCTCATCGAACGTGCCGAACGAGCGGCTGAACGAATCATCTTCCTACACAACCGAGTCGGCTACCTGTGAGCACACCTTTCATCCTAACCATCTCTCTGAAGCTATTCACTCACGTCTCGCGCGCGCGCCCAGAGAGCGAGAACTAGCGGACAACGACGACGAGCTGCAGCATCTCCGGATATGCCTCAAGGCCGTCGAGATACAAATGCCACCACACCCAGACAAGGAGCTGCAACGATGCTTATCAGCCTTCAAGGAGGCCTACCAGGAGGCCAGACATCAGCGAGACCAGCGGACGGGCACCGCAAGCATAATGGGCTTCGACTCGCCTGTCGCGACATCTCGCACGCCGTGAGACATGGTGCCTGCTTCATGCGTGATGATACTTAAAACAATGATACCCCTTCTTTTCGGCACGCCGCCTTGTGTTGTTTTAGCGTGCGTCCAGCACGAGATGCATAGCTTATGGACAAGCTTCATGGCTTATTCAGAAGTACCACATGAACATGGACAAATGGGGGGAGGGGGGGGAATCCTGCACGAGACATGGCAATTTGGCATAGGCCAACCTGCATTTCGCATGCTTCGGATCAGACGCTTACAGTGACACGTCAAATTCGTCAAGCACGGCTGCGTTCCCTGTCAAGGCAGCTACTTGATACAAGAAACATGTCACATAAATATGGAACACAAATGCCCCTGCACACTTCCCCGACTCGATGGATAACAAGGTGATTTCAAAATTCTGGTCATCGTCTTATTCTACCTTTCACACTATGACAAGGTGAAGTCAAGATTCTGGTTTGTCGTCCCATTGTACCTTTCACACTTGCTCACATACCATTCCGATCCAAGAGACAAGACACACAACCCCTCACCAAGATGCAAGCAATAGACACGCATCGACGCGCCCACCCTCAAGGACCGTTCCTGTGCCTATCCCTCAAGAAATCCAGATACGTCGGCCCCGGGCCGCTCCTACCCTGATAGAAGCCATAACTCTCCGCCCTCGCCGGCTGTGGCCCCGGAGCGGCCATGTCGCGAGCCCTCCGCGTCTTGGGACTCCTGTCGCGCGTGTGCCTGCCGCTCCCACCCGGACGGGCGTGTGGCGATTCGTCCCTGCTCCGGGGCTGATGTCGTCGCGGTGCTCGTGTGCGTCTACTCCAGTCATCCAGCGCGCACAGCACCCTGTTGCACGAGGGAGGCCGCGCCGGCAGGAGATGTCGCGAGAGCTGCTTCGGCAGTCGCTCGGGCGGGCTCGTGTCCGTCTCGAGCGGCATCCTGACGAGCATGTGAGAGAGGCGCTCCGATTCCTGGTCAGGGAAGGCGCGGATGAAGGCCGTGAGCCACGTGGCGAGCCCGTCGGGCGTGAGGGCCGGGATGATGGGCGTTGAGCGCGCCTGGTGCTGGATGAGATGGTACTCGCACGCGAGGTCCTGGTACAGCAGTTCCAGGTTCCGGAGGCTCTGGTGCGACGAGCAGTCGAAGATGGCTACAGCGCCGACGTCAGCCCGCTTTCTCTCCGCCCAACCCGCGAAGCAACTCACCCGTGAAGGGGATCAGTTCGTCGTCAAGCTCATGCTCCTTGTACATCTTCAACAGCCGCGCGGGCGACAGCACGACCGCGCTCCCCTCTTCCTGGATCTGCTCAGGTTCTCGTCAGCCACGCCTCCATGTCATTCAACACTCAAACGCACCATATACTTGGCCAGGCCACGCAGAACCTGACCCAACCGGCCCGTCGGCTCCCCCTTGTCCGTGAACAACACACCCCATTGCCGGTCCACCACCGACATGGCCTTGGCACTCTCAGCCTTATGCTGAAGCACAACGGGATGTCTCGTCGAAAAATGGACCGAGCGGCGTCTAGGGCTCGACTCCCTCGAGCACGGGGGCGTGAGAACACTCCCATCCTCCACCGTGGCCTGATACATCTTCGCAGCCATCTTCGCAAAAAAAAAAAAGAGCTTATCCTTCCTGCTCTGCTCTGCTCATCTGGGCTTTCCCCCCTACTTATACCTGAAGCTGGCCCTTTCCCCTTCCTCCTCCCCGCAAGCCAAAAAAAACGCTGTGCACGAGGAGAATAACGGTACGCCTTCTGTACGACCAATGGCGTCTCGCTTGTGCCACTGACCCATTTCATGCTGTTGCCTTGCCGTCGTGAGATTGTTCAGCCGTCCGTAAGCACTTGACGTGGACGTGGGCTTGTCCAACCATTGCGGCGGCGGGAGGTGGGCCACGCGGCGTTGTGACTGGTTGAATTGGCACTCATGAGGCGACGAGCCGATAAGTGACGCCGTGTGACGGGATTGGTTGGTAGCGCAACGACGAGGAGGAAAGCCCTCTGGTTGCTGGGATGCATCGCAAGAGGAAAGATAAAAAAAAGGCGTCGTGTTGACGTGGTTGAGGCTCTGCATATGATTGTGCAATTGTCTGGGCTGCTGCTGCCTTGGCTTCCTACCTGAGGTATGTATGACTCGATTGGGCGTCAATTGGGAGCATCATTTATTCACCTTGACTGTTTCTTGAACGGATTTTGAAAGAAAAAGATATACATTACTTTGATGATGCTCCTCGCTGCTCATGCTCGTATTTGGTATGCGACGCCAAGAATCAACACCACCAACATAACGACGACTACAATTACAAATCACAAGCGCAACGGGCCTACGCCTTGTACAGAATATCCAGGAATCCTCTGGCCAAGTCCACCACCACACTCTTGTTGGGCAGCGAACCTGCCACGCCGTACAGGGCGGCCGAGTCGCCCATGGCACGACCCTTGGCCCCCTTGCCCTCCACCTGCCGCACCCTCTCCTTCTCACGCTCCTCCTCCACCACCTTCTCCAGGTCGCTGACGAAGCGATCCCAGACCTTGACTATTGGTAACGTCACTGCCACGTGGATGGCTGGCGGGTTCTGCAGCGCGTTGAGGTGCCACCCCTTGCCTGACATGCCGTCGGCGATGTCGTAGATGTTTAGGTTTCGTGCCGTAAAGGCAACCACCGAAACCAAGGGCTTGCCCATGATCTCGAGCTCGCCGCTCAGGGAGCCAGAGGTCTGCATCGCGTCGGCAATCTTCTTAGCAGTGCCGACAATCTTGACACAGGCGTCCACGTATCCGGATTCGCCCACCGTCATCATGGTCGCCCAGCATCCGGCGATAAGGGCACCGGGGCGGGATCCAGCTATGCCAGGCGACGCGTACACACCTCCGGACCAATCGGGGCAAACATAGTATTGGTACTGGCGGAGTTTTGCGGTGCGATACAACACCGTCGAGTTGCCCTTGGGAGCAAAGCCGTATTTGTGTGTGTCGCAGCTGATGCTCGTCACACCCCTCAGTCGAAAGTCAAACGGCTGTACTTCGAAGCCGGCCTTTTCCAGACAGGGCACGAGAAAGGACCCCAGGCAGCAGTCGACGTGGAGAGGCAACTTCTTGCGATGGGCAAGTCTCGACAAGCCCGAGATGTCATCCATGATGCCATGGGGATAATTGGGGGCAGATCCAACAAGCAAAACCGTGTTGGAGTTTATCAGACGACCCACAGATCGAATGTTGACTTGATAGCTCGGGGCAGGGCAATCAACCATGTGAATCTTGATCTTGAAGTACTCTCCCGCCTTGCGAAAGGCAGTGTGAGCAGTGATGGGCAGGATCCTGTTTATTTTTCACGGCCAGTGTCAGCATTATCGATTCATCACCATCACCCCGCCCCTCCTCCCCATTTGTCTTCTTTTGCTCCGTCATGCTTCGTAATGGCGCACGCGTAGCACCACTAAGAACCTTGAACGCCAACAAGACACAATGACGGAGAGAGGGGAGAAATCCAAGAATCGAAAGGAGGGCGTCAGACGTGACCATGTACTCACATCTCAGGCTCCGTCACGCCGCGCTCGGCGTACGCCTTCTGACGTGCGCTCAGACAAGCCATCAGAATGCTCTCGGTACCACCGGCAGACGTGACACCAGCTGCACCAGGAGGGGCGTTGAAAAGGTTGAGCACCATGCTGACGACTTCGGCCTCCATCTTGCGCACGCCGGGGAAGACATCCGGGTGTATGGGGTTGGCGACGGTGAATTTGCCGAACGCTTCGGTCTGCAGGTCAATGAGCTCGTCGCCGCCGTGGTAGACGGCGCCGGAGACGAAACCATCCTCCCAACGCGTGTGATCCAGGTTGGCGAGCTTTTCTAGCTCTCCTCGCACCGCATCCACCGCCATGCCGTCCTTGGGCAGCATCAGATACCGAGTCTCAGTCTGTGCAATGAGTTTGGACGACATGTGCGCGATTGTCTCCTTGACCTGTTTCTGAACCTTGGTGCGCACTCCAGGGGCGCGAAGAAAGTATCCGTAAAGGGTCCGTTGGACCGCATGGTACAACTCGAGAATGGAGCCCGTGAGGCCTCGGCCCTTGAGCTTCCAGAAAGCTCGTCGGGTCCATCGGAGCACGAAGTAGTAGAAGAGGATGTTCCGAAGTCTGATGGGGTGAGTTAGCCACTGGTCAATCTAAGACGCCTTCGCTTGCGGAAGAAGGGGGGGGGGGAGAGCAGGGGTGACGGGACAGAAGAGTACAGCGATGCAGATATGCAGCGAAGCTGTGTCATGACCGAAACAGCAAGCCCTTTCGGTCTACAAAGAGACTTTGACGTCACGACTTATCAGAGTGTTTTGCCTCTTGTCATTGGCGTTCAGCTCCACCTTCTCTTCCTCTTCCTCTTCTGCTGTCCCGACAAACATGCCACCACCACCACATGGCATAGCACAAGCGCAACCCGTATCCTCGTTGGTCCTTGTCGTCTCACAAGGGAATGGAAGTCAGGTGTAACGTACAGATCGATAGAGAGAAAGCTGAGGAAAGGATGCGCAGGCCCCTTGCGTTTGGCCTTATCCAAGCTGCCGAGGAGGCTGGCAGGCATTCGGGAACTGCCAGGCATGGTTCTCGTGGGAGCAGCTTCTCGCAGTCGACGCCTTGTTTGCGATGAAGTGAAGATGTGGAGAGCGAGGCAGTCTTGTTGTGTCGCGAGAATACAACTATTCTGATCTCATGTTGCCTCGAGCCACCTGATCATTTGAGATTTGGGAGAGTATGCGACTGGGAAGCTCTTCATCTGAGCGGCCCCTCAGCCTCAAGAGCGATCTACTCAGGAACCTGCCCGGTCCTGGCTCGCTCTTTGGCTGGAAATCAAGAAGGTGCGGGGCATGGCGTCTACTTGGACATTTTTAATGTGGAGACGACCGCCGAGGCAAGCCATGTGCTGCAGAACAAGGCTCGGCGTCTGGAGCCAATCACATGTCTTCAATTCCCGATCGGTGGCTCCTGCCCCTCCCGCCGACGTCGTCCACGCCTCCGGAGTACCATTATCGCGAGATAGGGTTGGACAGATGACTACCTTATTGAACCGCCACGAAAGCACGAGGCAATTTCTAGGGTGTATTGATGACTGTCACGGTGACCTCAACTGCCGCTTGGTTTTGACTGGCTTCATGTCGCATTTCATCTCGCAAAACTCTCCCTGGTTCGTGGCGTCCATCAACGATATACCGCGTCGCACAATTCATGCATCATTTGTGCGGTGCACGGCATGCTCACAAACTTCACAATGGGGAGGGGAAGGGTCCGTCCTCTGCATGCCCCTCCAACCTTCGTACACGACGACCCTGCTTTTCGCCACAGTCATCAGTGGCTGATGGCGGGCACGACGTGTAGAACGAGTGTGCATGCATACGAACCGAACGACGTTACCGGCCAGCCGTTTCGCATGACTTGTCGAATGATGCCCGACCCAAAATCTTTTATCGTGCTGCGTCTGAGTCACACTGCTGTTCGCGTACGAAGTCCCTTGGACGACTTACAGGGGCTTGCATGTGTCATCGGTGTGAATCATTATCTACACTTCTGGTCCTGAGAGCTGTGAACATCATACGTTGAGATCTTGGCGCTGCCGTTGATGCGGGCGCACCGCCCCTCTTTCTGTGTCTCGCATCAGCAGTGCGAGGACTTGCTCATCGGCATGTGATTGCGTATGAGGCATGACGAGGGATAATCCAGTGATCCTCTCCCTTGTTGAGAGAGCGGTGAGATGCTGGGCCGGGAAAATTGACGGAGAGGAAAGGGAAGACATAAGAATGGTGTGCAGGTGTGGCATCCAAAGCATGGACACAACACCGGCAGGTAAGGCCAAACAAGAAGCACGCACCGCTTCCTGATCAGAGCGCCGCTTATGTGGTGAGAGGGCAACGAATGCACATTGGGGACGAGTGAATCTGTACACTCGCCAAGACTAAGAACGTGAATCGAGCCATGTAAATGAGCATTGTATGCATGCGAGTCTTAAAGCTGACAAGCCTGAACAGAAGCGAATATGATGAGCAAAGGAACAATATTATACGAATTCCCCCCACCTCTGCCGATGTCGTTCCTCAAAGGCTTCAATGCCGTCTGCTCCACCACTGGGTCGTCGACGGCGCTCCAGCCTCTCGTATCCCAAAATACGCACGTACGTGTCTCTATTCAACCCACATTAAACGCCTTGATTTTACATTGCCGCAACTGGCTCCGAACGAACGCCTCATAAGCACAATGCACTGCGGGTCATCCTGTCTCTTTCTTTCTCTCAGAAATTCCGCGTCATCCCTTCATCGTCGAAGGGGGGGCTTGCATCAATAATTTGTCGTCTTTCTGCCTCAGTCTTCGTAACAAGTCACCTCATAGGCCTCATGACATGCCGAATGCCGTCTTCATCTTGTCCCGGAAACGTGATGACTCGGCCTGGCAGCTCTGATCTCCTGATTTTGTGCATCCAGCAAACATGACGACAAAATCTCCGTCTTGGTACTGCTCGCCGCCATTGGGGCGTGCGTAGGAAGCCAGCGTTCTCTGGGGCACGATGGCAAGCTTCGACAGAATAGTCGGATGCCATTGTACAATGTGTTCCTGCATTTCCCCGCGATTAGTGAGCGACGGCCCGTGCGTCCATCTAGATTTGCTTTGACGTACTAACGCGTGCCTTTCGGCTTTTTGGAAGTTATACGATCGGTACATCGGGTCGTACCAGGTCTCGATGAAGAATTTGGCCCATTCGCCATTTCGAACGATGACGCTCTTGTGTACCAGACCCTCTTTGTCCTGAGTCACGACAAAGTCGATGTTATCGCCTTTTAGGTGAGCAAACGTCTTGATGATACTGTCTGGCGGGACAACTGGAAAGTCCTTGATCATCAAGCTCTCCAGCTTTTTAGCATTTGTGACTTGATCGTCCAGGGTTTTGCTCGGATCCATAATGTATGCATCCTGATCAAGATACCACAAGAATTTACAGTCGGGATACTTCGACAAGGCGTGACGCATGGCAAAAATCTTGGCCCACGAAGAAGGAGCCCCTTGTGTATCGTAATCTCGAGCGTTGACCACCATCGCTTGGTATCCTGCTTTCCTGTCAGTGTCTGGGCCTTTTGTTCGTGGCACGAGGCTGTGTTTACAGCCAGAGAGGGGAGCGCACCGTGTCTCGAGGCGTATTTCTCGCGATTTTGCTTGACAGATTCGATGTATGCCATGTCCCATTCCGCTGGGTCAACCACCGTGACCAGCACGACCGTAGGATGGCCAGATGGCACGTGCTCGTGATATGGATCCGATCGTTTCCCGCGAAGAAGCAGGAAGAGAGCGCCAAAAAACAACAAAGCTCCAATGGCAGTGCTCTTTAGTCTGCTCCTCCGTAGCAACGGAATGTTGGATGTTATGGGCCGAAAGGCGGGTGGATTTGAGGCCTTTCGTGGCGGGTACGCGAAATGCATGATGGGCCGAGTGCTGGTATAGCTTTGAAGCAAGAAGAGGAAGAGATGCAGCGTCGAATCGGGACCGCAGTTCGCTGAGAAGGCAGCGCGAGCTAGCAGCTATGCACAAGCACACAAAGGTACGAGCGCAAGGTCCAAATGAAGCTTTTCGGAATCTTTCATTCGCGCCCCCTCGGGTGGCACTTGGTGTAGCGAGTCTGTTCGCAATCAGCCGCTGGGTTTCGCGAGCGAGCGAATACAGGTTGAGAGGGGAGGAGAGGTTGGCGGGGCAGCAGACAGCGACGCCTGCATGGGAGCGGCTGACAGCCAGTGTAGCGAAGTTGTAGAAGGCGTGCTTCCGGCTGTCGCAAGCGAGCAACTGCTCGGTTCCCCCAGGTTTGAGCTGTTGCGAACAAGAGAAACGGAAGATGGGATGATTCACGGACTTGGTTGCAGATGAGGTGCCAGCCAGTCGGGCAATTCAATTGGCGGCCCACTTCGAGGGACACTAGCGGAGCGATAGTTACTTTCTGTACGGACTTCTTGCAGAAAAGTCGTCAACCGTGCATCCTGTATCTGCAACGACATCATCGTGTGCATTTTTGTGTTTGTATCACTTGCCATGGCTCTTTACAAAGTCGATGCTTTGACAAAGTCGATTCTGCAAAAATGGCTACGTGCCGTAACACCGGCGAGTCTCTCTCTCATGGTATTGCTCGGGACCCCCCCGCAATCTGTAGTTTCCCCATCGGATGCCTCTCAGTGGATCCTGAAGGTCTCTGCAAGGAGCAGTAAACATGCCGGACCAACCATGCCTGGTTACTAAGTACTTTATAAGGGGCATGCATCTCTAGTAGATCTAGGGGGTGTGTCGCGGTAGAAATCAGACTACAAGGCATAACAAAGTAAAAGTGTTGGTTGCTAAGATTTGGCACTTTTCTGTCCTCCCACTTGAGCCAACTCCATCAGCACTACCACCAAACACTTCCTCTCATGCGCATCCAGCTCGCGCTGGCTTCAACATGGCCATGGCCCTTTACGCCGTCGGCTTCAACGCCTGGAACCAGCTAGAGTTAAGTCCTGGGCCGAAGGAGACCGAGCCCGAAGATCTTTGGCAGTTTACCAAAGTGCTGGAAGCCGAGCATCTCGAGCGCCCAAAGGCAGAACTTTCTTACACAATAGGTACGAACGAGCAGAAGAGGGCGAGATTCCAAACAGGCCGTCAACAAGCTCGTTCTATTGATGGCTACACGTAATGGTTATCTGCTCACACGACCATGCATTCCACGTAGTTCGCAGCAATTCCGCCCTTCACGTAGCCGGTGCTGGTGTCCCGGCCAACAGCCCTCACGCTCTGAACAGGCTCTATACGACATGCCGAGCAAGCAACGGGCTGGTTGTCGCTGTGTCTTCCTCGCCACCACAAGATCCAAGTGGTGACCACCACGGCGCCACCGCAGTAGCAAGCGACCACATCCTGGAAGTCCATGCAAGCCACGCAGAATTCGCGTCAAATGCGCCCTCGAAAAAATGGCCGTGTGAAAGCCGCCTTGGCCAAGTCGTCGCCTTTGATGCCGGCTTTCTGGTTCTCCATGAAAACGGCTCCGTGGCTACATTTGGCGATGCTCGTTATCAAGACTGTCTTGCTCGGCAGGTGACGGACGACTTGTAAGCCCCTTCCTCGTGAGTATATCAACATGCAGCAACAAATTCTTAATCATGCAGCAACAACCAAGCCTATTCAATGGTAGCCATACTTGGAGAGCCCGTGAACAGGCCCGCTCACGCTCCCCCTTAAGATTAGGCTTCAAAGCTCTGCCCTTCCCTACAAAGCTACTACTAGATAGTCAATCCGACAGCGCATACGCCGTCCTGCCGGAGCGATTTAAAGTGATTGGTAGCCTGATGCTAATGCTGATAATATGGCCAGGTAGGTGAGTTAACTGATCAGGCTTGGTTGTTGCTACATGATGAAGAATCTGTTGCTGCATGTTGATGTACTCCTTCCTCATCCCGTACCTTGGCGTATGATCATCGACTAAGCACGCTTACGGACAAGTCTCAGGCCCGCTGATCAGCCTGGCTTGGTACTGGATATGAAGGACCTCGATGATCCTGTGAAGCACGTGGCTGCTGGGGGCTTGACTCTCGCAGCGCTCACGGAGAGCGGCAGCATCTATGTCTGGGGTCGCGATTCTGCAGGAGGACGTCGGCAGGAGGGTGGTGCATTCGAGCATCTCGAAAGCAGTCCAAACTACTGCGAGGTAGACGGTGGAAAAGATATCCGAGACGTGGCTCTTGGAGAATCGCATGCCATAGCATTGACCACCGAAGGCAGCGTTTATGTCATTGGCAGCAATAGCAATGGCAAGCTCGGGTTGGGGCGAGAATGCAAGAACGCAAGCACGTGGACAAAGGTCGAGCTGGACAGAATGACGAATCATCAAATTGTCTCGGTCGCTGCAGGACCAAGATGCTCTTTCATTCTAACATCAGCAGACGCTTGAAAGTCTGCCCCATCGAATGCGGCCTACTACGGAGGCACAAGCAGCTTCAAGTAGGACTCTATGGGCAGTCAACTGTTTTACAGACACTCTGAGGCTCCTCATTGTCGTCTGATGATGAGGCTATATCATAGACTCGTCAGGTAATCCTCAATCTCTTGAGGCGTAAGCTTTCTGAAACGAGGGCCGGTCGCTCCTTCGACGCCTTCCATTCCCAACAAATGATCCGCAGGCGGTCCCACGATACCTGTCAGTGCATTAGAGCTATCAATTTTTTCAGGGCGGGTAGTCACTTCAAAAGAGCGCCGCTTACCAATTTCGATCGACTCCCCGTTCATCTCGCCCTCGATGTTATCTTTCAAGGTCAGGAGAGCAATATGTATGGCGTCTTCCAGCTCAAGTTCCTCAGAGTATCTCTTCTCCAGAAACGTCTTGGCTTTCGTTGCGCTCTTGCCGATAGCCGTCGCCTTCCAGGGGAAATAGCTTCCCGTCGGATCGACTTGGTACAGCATCGGACCTCCTTTGTGGATGCCTCCAGTCTTGACTGGCGGTTTCTTTTGCTCGCCCTCGGCAGTAGTGGTGACTTCTTCTTCGGGCTCGATCCCATCGTCCCAGCCCGCAATCAGCATGCTGACACCGTAGGGTCGCACACCAGCAGATTGTGTTGCTTCCTGCATCACCCGCGCGACATCCTGAACCAATATTCTCGTTGGAGGATACTCATTGTAGATCCTCTTGTAGCCTGTGTGAGACACTTTTCGAGCCCGGTCGACAAGAACTCGGTAGTCTGGACCCATGCCCGAGTATACCGTACCGATGTTGGGTGTGATATTGCTGATCTTCGAGAGGGAGCTCTGGTCGACAAGCGGAGATGACGACTTCTTTTCAGTCGCGAGAACGATTCCATTGGTTGCTGAAAGAGAGATTTCTTAGCGAACAGATCAGCGCGCCATCTTTGCAAGGATTGTAACAACCTTTGATACCAAGAGCGGTGATACCCTGATTAACAACATTCAAGGCATATTCTATGCAGCCAAACAGTTAGTAACCCAAGGTCTATCGCAGGCGGAACGTATTCTCCATAGCTCTGATCCAGGGAGAGAGAAAGCAAAAGGATTTCGATACCGATCTGGACCAGCTTTCCACTGAGAAGTGATGATCAGTAAAAGCTCCAACTGTAAGACTTGGAACAGTGACATGAGCAACCCTGCTCACCTGGGAGAAAAGGTCGTGAGAGAGAATGAGTATCGGTCCGCCATGGCTGCGCAAATCACCAACAGGTCTAATGGAGACCTTTTGCGTTCTCAAAGGCTTAGGTCAACGATCCGGAGCGGCCAGTAGCAGTCATAGATGACGATGTCGGGCAATTGCGATGAATGAGCTCGTTGTTTCAGTGGCACTAGCCCAGCCTCCAGGCACAGCGGAGCTGCGCGTCAAGTCATTCGCCAGAGCTTTGCTTCTGGCCGGCCTCTTCGTTTAACCGAGCTCCGAGAAGCTAGGCACCCCATAATACTCTTTGGCTCGCATACGGGGACCTAGCCAGCTTCAATGGCCAGCCTGCAGCCTAATTTCGTAACTGTCAACTGCTCCTGTCACATTTTCCCGGTCCATCCGTCGAGACTCCGCCAACACCACACAACAATGATGAGGTGTCCTTTGCACACGCCTGGCGAGTCATCATCCAACATTACTACCCTATCATACATTCTGCACACCCACTGATATCTTTCGGAGCTTGCGCCTCTGCCCTTTCGTCGACGATCTATCATGTGACGTGCGTCTGAGTCAGGCGCCCTCTCAACCATCATCGGCTGACTTGCTTTTCGATGCCGGTTCTCCTCCATCTTCGCCGCTCCAATTTGACAATCAGCAGAATCGAGGGCTGATTCTTACTCTCTGCCCAACATCGACCGAAAAGCCATACCAATGGATGCAGACGTACCGCCCAATCAATTTGAACGTCAGCGCATGCCATACTCTGCTGCGAGCCCATCCAGCGGCCGCAGAGAACCACTCACACGACCAGTTGCGTCCTCACGAGCACAGGCGGAGGCAGCTCAGGAGGATGTGCCCAGGCCTCAAAAGGCGAAAAGACAACGCTATGGACCGCGAACATGTCGTATCTGTTACGACACCGAGTATCCCAAGTTCCCATCAAACGCATCCACCGCATTTGGTGTCTCTATCAACTCGTCACGGCCGACCTATGAGTCAGATGATGCCGAGCTCGGCAGGCTCCTCTCTCCTTGCAAATGCAAAGGATCGTCTAAGTTTGTGCACGAGGGTTGTCTGAATGCGTGGCGCCTGACCGATTCCTCCACAACGAGGAACTACTGGCAATGCCCGACATGCAAGTTTACTTATCGACTGGCACGGCTTCATTGGGCCACTCGACTCAGCAGCACCCCCATGCAGATTGCCGTGACTGTGACGGCCATCATGACTTGCCTATTCCTTCTTGGGTTCATAGCTGATCCCATACTGGACATGTGGTTCGATCCCGTTAGCTCCATAGCTGAAACTGTTTCCAGTGTCGTCTCCGACGTGGACGCCAAGCACACTCCATTGTACGGGGAGTCGACCACATGGACGGAGCATTTCACCAAAGGATTCTTCTCCTTGGGGCTGATTGGCGCAGTGAAGTCGCTCCTGGCCGTGGGACCTTGGCATTGGATCAACTTTCGTGCTGGTGGTCTGTTTGGCGCCGGCAGGAGAGGCGGAGCGGGCAGAAACAGGGTTGAAAGTTTCAACTACTTCTTTGTAGCGATCGGTGCCTTCACGTTCATGATGGCAGTCTGGAGATTTGTCAAGGCTTTGAGTGCCAGGCTCCTGGCACAGGTTAGCGACAGTGTATTGGATGTCGGCGTTGATGATGACTATGATGACGGCGGCGATGATGATGATGGCAATGGTGGTGGCCAGACCGCAGGCGACAACAACCCACCTGATCCAGCTGATGCTGAGAACATGAAAGACAGGTAGCGAAACGAGGCAGCTGCAATGTCGTATTCGCACGAAAACGGTTTTCCGCGGCGTCGCGATGGTCAGTGATTGTTGACATGCTTGCACACTCTTAAGTTGCCTCGATCTCTGCTCTTCCCTGGCGAGTCAACTAGTCTGTGTGCAAATATCTAAGTTTGCCCAAGAACCTACGAGCCAGGACCGGTTTGGACTCTTGCGCTCGTTGGTCCAGGTTCAAACTGTCAGCGTACCTCGTGCACGGCTTGAGCATTGTTTTGATGTCTTGAGCCTCCAGGCTTCACTCCGATGCAACATTTCACATCTGCGAGTTCTGGGCCACGCGCATCTTGCAGACGCTGGGAAATCTCATGGAATAATTCGCGTAGCGTTCTAGCTTGTCGCTACGCGTTATGTATGCAGTCGCCAAATGTGTGGCAACTTTCACGCCGCAGCCTTTTGTGCGAACATGGTATCCGTGCTTCGTCGAATAACTATTTAAGGAAGCAACGCCTGCCTCAGGGGGCTGCGAACGCATGATCGCGAGGAAAACAAATAGTTGACTGAGACTCTCAACGGCGTGTGCATCAGCATGCCGCAACAGATGCTTCATCATACCACAACACCATACCTGACTAGCCATCACGTTATTATTCGCATCAGCATCGGGCTACCAATTGCTACCAATTGCTTCAAATCGTTCCAATAACACAGCGCTACACTGCCGGATTCACTATCTACTAGTGAATCCGCAGGGAAGAACAGAGTCTTGATCCCTATATTTATAGCAGACATGTTCACGGGCTTTTGAGGATGGCTTCCTGTTCAGGTATGCTGTTGTGGTACGAATAAGAATCCGTTGCGGCATATGGACGAACTCCTCAGCGACGAGCAAGTAAACATGCCGCACCAACCGCCCGGTCGAGTAATTACACCTAGCGCCCAAATCGCTCCGGCAGGACAACGCATGCGCTGCCGGATTGACAATCCAATAGCAGGCCTGCAAGAAAAGGATGGAATTTTGATCTCGAAGTGAATTTTATAGGGAAGCGCGAGCGGATATGTTCACAGGCTCTCTACGTAATATCGATCTAGAGTCCGGAGTACCCAAGTAAAGTGCCTACAGTGGGTCTCCAGTAATTCCGTGACATGGGACACCAAAAACTCAGGGCCCTCGTCGCGGAATTACCGGGAGGGGCTGTACAGGTAGTACTTTACGTTGAAAGTGTGCCCCTGTAGGATTCAAATCAAGGTCTATAAGAGTGAGTACTTCACAAGCAGTACATATGTAGAAGTTACAGGTGATGTGCTTGGTCACCTCCCGGGCTCAAAACTGTTGCGGTAGAGGTAATAATAGCCGACTCAGCGTTCTAGCATGCCAGACCGTCAAGCTTCCCCTCCACCGGTGATGACATTTGACCCATTATGCACAGAAACAGCAGGAATCGCCCGAGATGGGGCTGGCAGACTGCAAGCTTGCGGCCTGGCCCGAAGGTCTCTAATTGCTCATTCTAGCCATCAAGTCAAGTCCTCTGCCCTTAGGCGCAGATTTCCTATCGCGCTCATTATAATGTGCTGTAGTCGCTGGAGAATTTCATTTCGGCAGGGGTGTTTTTTTTTTTTTTGTGTCCTCCAATGTGAAATTATGTGGCTGAGAACCTCATCCGGGTGCCTGCCGAGCCACTCCAGCGACCTGGTAATGGAGGTGACAATATCATTGTTGACCAGCACCGATGCGGAGTGAATTCACTTGAATTGGACCGAGCTGCACCAGAGGTCACTGCCAAACTACCGACATGCCACCATTTCCGGCGTCTTTTTCCATAGTGAACGATGAACGTCAGACCAGGGCGAGATCTCCAGGCAGGACGTAATCTGTGGGAAGCGGTGCGTTAGCAAGCCTGAATATCAGACTGTGCTGGCTGATGCTCCTTTAAATAAGGCAGTCGTCACACCCGCAAGGAAATTCGACCAAACAGCACGCTTTCACAGCAAAACAGGCTCAGAGGCGTCTTGATTGGAGGCTTCACTGCCTCGGTGAAATGATAAACCGATGCGTCAGCGAAGCAAACGGGGCCGCAATTGTAGCTGCAGGTGGTCCTGGAATCCAAAATCACCACTGCACGCCTGGCTTTCCCAGACGAGGAAAATGTACTTCTTTGCTCGTCCGCAAGTAGCATCTTGACCCCTTAAGATGCCGATAGAGCTGCCTTGTCGGAAACTTTAGACGACATGGACATCTCGAACGGCTCTCCAGAAAAGGTCCTGGACCCATTACAGTCCAGCAAGCATATCGATGCGCGACGAACTAAGCGTCCGCGGCAAAGTCAAGGTGGTGCAGAGGGCGAGGCCGAGGAGGACTGCGCCGGTCCCGTCGTGTCATCCCGGCCCTACCAAATAGAAATGCTTGAACAGAGCCTGGAACGAAACACCATCGTCGTGGTAAGTGCATGACCACAAAATTGGCATACCACGTTTGAGGCTCATTCTGAAATGTGACATCAATAGATGGACACCGGTAGCGGCAAGACGCACGTGTAGGTCGATCGTCATGATCGTTGCGTAATGCAATCCCCATAGTATAAAGGCTGATTCTGCCTCAAAGCGCTGTATTGCGCATCAAAGCCGAGCTGGAAGGATCCAATGCTGACAAGGTGCGTACAGTCGCAGCAATGTATTGGATTGGCGAATTGCCGTTGACTGGGAAGCAGATTGTATGGTTTCTTGCACCGACGGTGGCACTGTGCTACCAGCAACACAGTGCCATCCGCCTGCAACTCCCTTCGGCATCCGTCAAATTGCTTACGGGCGATACTCTCGTTGATTCATGGACTGCGCGTGTCTGGGAAGCCGTCCTGAAGGATGTGCGTATTGTCGTCTCTACCTACCAAGTCCTCCTAGACGCCCTTGGTCATGCATTTGTCCGCATCGACCAGCTTTCACTTATTGTCTTCGACGAAGGTTAGTCTTCTGCTCCTTTCAAAACCGCTTGCGAGACAAATCACCGACACAAGTATTTCCATAGCCCATAACTGTGTGGGCAAGCATCCAGGCAGCAAAATAATGAGATATCATTACCATGGAAACAAAGCGCTGGGTCTCGAGGTTCCCGCTATATTGGGCATTACAGCAACTCCTAGCATGACAGAGGACTTGAAAAATATCGAGGATCTCGAATCAATACTGGATGCTAAGTGCGCGACGCCAACCCTGCAGCGATCACAGCTTCTTCGATGCGTCAATCGACCTCGAATAAGCACCATCCCATACCGGCCGTCTGCAGGCGTTAGGCTTACAGAGTCGATGCGATGTCTGCAGGAGAAATTTCGCAGCCTCGACATCACCCAAGACCCCTATATCCTGAAGCTGCAACGGGACCCTACAGACCGTAACCGACGGGCACTAGACCGAGCGATTGCAAAGCATGAGACGTTTGTGCAGAATCAGATTAAGGGTCTGTGGACTCGCTGCGTCGAGGTCAACCTGCAGCTCGGAGCTTGGGCCGCTGATCGGTATATCTGGAAAGCTGTCGGCGCTTTGCTGGCCCGAGCAAGCAAGCAAATTGCCGGTGGTTGGGAGGACGAAGAGCGGCAATATCTGGCTGATTTTCTGCGACAACTTTCTCTTCAGGAGCCTTCTCCCGTGCCTCGGACAAGTCAAGATATCTCGGATAAAAGTAGAATCCTGCTCGCATTTTTGGCGTCCGTTGACGAGCCAACTGTTTGCATCATTTTCGCAAGAGACCGCGCGGTGGTCACTACTCTCTGCCATCTCCTCGCGTCCTGCCCCGGTATCATGACCAAGTATCGCATTGGCTATATGGTCGGCTCGTCCGAATACGCCCGCAGAAAGAATAATCTATATGAGCCTTTCGATGGTAGGGATCAAATGGCTTTGCAGGACTTCCGGTCCGGGAAGATTAATATTCTCGTTGCCACGTCAGTCCTGGAGGAGGGCATTGATGTGCCAGCCTGCAACACGGTGATTTGCTTCGATCAGCCTCAAACGCCAAAAGCGTTCATTCAACGCAGAGGACGGGCGAGAATGAAGGAGTCTCGCCTGATTCTGTTTACTGACGCCGCTTCTTCGGAAACGAAGAAGTGGGAGCAACTGGAGGAGGATATGAATGCCATTTGTCAAGACAAAGAAAGAGAAATTGTTCGATTTCAGCAACTGGAAGACTCTGAGGAGACACCTCTAACGTCCCTGGTTGTGCCATCCACCGGAGCTCGACTCGACTTCGAAGGCGCCAAATCTCACTTGGAACACTTCTGCAAGGTCATTTCTGCCCGAGAGCTCATCGACAATCGTCCCGATTACATCATTCACCGCCACTGGGACTCTGAGCAGCCAACGTTAAGCGCAACCGTGATCCTTCCTTCCGTTGTTCCCGCTCACCTACGGCATACAAGCAGCAAAGAGAAATGGTTGAGTGAGAAGAATGCCACCAAAGATGCTGCACTTCAGGCTTACCGAGGCCTGTATGACGCAGGACTTGTCAACGAGCATCTCCTTCCCTTGGCGGCCGATGATCTTAGGATATATGGTGCTCATCCCAAGGACACTAGAGCCTCAATAATCAATGTCGAAGCTGTCTATGATCCTTGGTTTGACCTTTGTAGAAGTTGGGGCGAAGGCGCGGCTCAGTTGTGGCTCTATTCCATGGTCATACAGGATGACGATAACGCGGAGACTAACTTCAGCATCGTCTTACCACATGAGCTTTCGCAATGGCAAACAATGCGGCTTTATTTAACCGACAGCGGTACTGGCCACATTCATTGTCTGTCACACCGTCCCATTTCCGCAACCGAGGCTGGCGCACTACCAGACCACACTTCAACCTTGCTGGCATTTCATTTTTCGGCTCGATGGCCTGTTCGGGACGAGCGTCATGTGGTCAAGATCTCTGTTAGCGACTTTTATTTGACCAGGAAGGCCATTGGTGCTCGCTCTTTTGACCCTGACGAAGTTGGAGCTCACAAGGCAACGTACCTAATACGGGATGAATGGAACCACCCGCATCTTTATCTAGGTCTTCTGCAATCGAAGCCGTCACGAGACCAGGTCCAGCGCACACAGAAAGGCTTCGACAAGGCGCCGGAAGATGTACCCTATGTAATTGCGACAAGGTGGACTAAGCGGTCTGATTTTTTTCATCCTTGCGTCCGCAACATTGACTCCCAAGCCTCCCAAAAGCCCTACCCAAGCGTCATTCCGCTCCCCTCAACAAGAGTCGACCATGTCCCGCTCCGGTTCACGAAGCTAGGCATGCTAATTCCTTGCTTGTTGCACGAAATTGAAATGATGATGATCGAAAAGAGGCTCTCAACGTCTATATTGGCCAATGTCAGGATGACAAACCTGTCGCTTGTGAGAGAGGCCATCCAATCGCCCCATTTTTGCAAGGATGTAAACTATGATCGCCTCGAGTTCCTCGGCGACTCTGTCCTCAAATGCTACACCTCGATTCACGTTATGGCCATGCGTAAGTCGCGACCAATTTTCACATCACAAGGCCACAGTGCATTGACAGTTGCTGTGGTACAGATCCGACGTGGCCCGAAGGATATATGACTCTTCTCAAAGATCGTATCCTCAGCAACTCCCGGCTCTCGAGGGCAGCCGTTGAATCCGGACTAGACCGTTTTATCCTGAGGAAATCCTTCACAGGTCAGAAGTGGAGGCCGTTGTACCTAGCAAACTACGCCGACGAAGCTGCCACGACCCCTACACCGCGTGAAATGTCCACCAAGACCCTGGCTGATGTGGTTGAAGCACTCATAGGCGCCGCGTATGTGGAAGGGGGCATGTCTAAGGCTAGAGCATGTCTGTCCGTATTCCTCAGAGATGTGCGCTGGCGCGACATGCAGGAAAACCGTGCAATCATGTTTGAGAGAGCCCAAGAAGGAAGCAGGCTCTCGCAAGAGCTCAGTGTGCTCGAGGAAATGATTGGGTACAGCTTCTTGAAAAAATCGCTCCTCATCGAGGCCATGACGCACGCGTCTTGTGTCCAAAACCGAGGGGGCCGATCCTATGAGCAGTTGGAGTTCATTGGAGACGCTCTGCTGGATTTTCTCGTGGTGCGCAAGACGTTTGCAATCTCCCCGCCGCTACCGTATCATCGCCTGCATTATTTGAAGACAGCCATGGCCAACGCTGACTTTCTGGCCTTCATCGTCATGAGTCACCAGAAGAGACGATTTGAGACGACGGTGACGCCGGAGCTGCAGCTGGTGGAAAGCGAAGCAGCGCCTCTGTCGTTGTGGCAATTCATGAGGCATTCCTCGGAGCCGGTCGCTGCTGAGCAAGCGGGCATGCTCGCGAGATTCGAGGGCCTGAGGCAAGATATCTCGGCGGCATTCGAAACGGGCGACCAATACCCGTGGGCTTTGCTTGCCCGCCTGCAAGCCAGAAAGTTCATGTCTGACATGTTCGAGTCGTTGCTGGCAGCTGTGTGGATCGATTCCGGGTCTTTGGAAACGTGCGATATGGTGCTCGAGAGATTTGGTCTCTCTGCCCATTTGGATCAGGTTATCGAGCGGGACATGGAGATCCGACATCCTAAGAATTTGCTTGGAATCTGTGCCGGTTCCGAAACCGTCAGGTACAAAACCGACACGGAGGCGAGCAAAGACGGCGAGAGGAGATACACATGCCGAGTGACGGTTGGTCAGCGCGTTGTGGTGGAAGTCGGCGATGGCGTCAGCCGGGAAGAGGTCACGACCAGGGCCGCCGAGACGGCCGTACGAATCATGAGGAGCGAGCAGGTGGGCAGGGCGTAGAGTTCTGGCCGCACACTCCAATAGAGTCGACGAATCATGAAGAGATGAGAGAATGTGCACTCCTCTCCCCCCCTGGCGTTGTGTCCAATGCTTGTCCCAAGTTTCACCTATGCCTCATCCAACTTGTCCAAGATGACATGCACCATCCACGACAGCACCTCGTCCAAGCCCACATCAACAGCTGCTTCAGGCAAAACCTTGATAGCTGCCTCGTCCAAAACCTGTTTGTCGTACGCACCTTCCACATCGCCATGCTCAAACATCCACGCATGCTCCCGCACATGGTTCGGCCAGACAATCTTGTCCACATACCCCGGAGGATCCTTCCAAAAGCCCTCAATAGTCACGTACCCATCGCGCGCCTCCCGTCTGGCCTTGGCGCGCTCATACGACGTCCTCACGAACAGCTTGAGGTCGAGATGGGGCCGCAGCGCCGCCATGGAAGGCGGGTACAGCAGGAACCCGTCCAACAGGCACATGCGTAGACGTCCTTGCGAGAGCGCATGGGAAGCGGAGAGTCGGCTTCCCACTTTGGTTTTGAGGGTCGCAATCAGGTCCTCGGAGACGGGACACTGGCCGACGGAGTTTTGGTCCTCTTTCGAATCTAGCGTCGGCTGTGCTCACTCCGGGGACGGATGTCAGAATGTCCTGCTGGGAGATGTACGTGTATCTGTTCAGGGAAAAGGGGGGAATTACGGGAAACGCCGCATGCTGGCGGATGTATGACAGCGCGTCAGCCATGGAGGGGATGTCGATGGCCTCTGCACAGTCCCAGTCCAGCAGGCCTTCTCGAGAGGGTAGACTATGGGAAGAGTGAGCAGGTGTGAGGCCAGTATGAGCTATGGAGGTGATTGCGTACTCTGATTCGGGCCTGTAAAAGTCATCCTGGTGCAGGATGAAGGTATTGGGGAAGATGTCGCGCAGGAGGCGGGCGAGGGTGGTTTTGCCGCTGGACGAGCAGCCCGAGATGCCGACGACGAGAGCCTTAACCATGGTGTGTGCTTGTTGACGCTGCAGCGATTCTTACCTTAAACTGGTACTGAGAGTGGCAGACCAGACGTCTCTGCTCAATGCGTGTGCTTAAGTAACTTTATGTAAGTACTTTACATGATGGAGGGGGCGTGTGTGTGGTGATTGGGGAACGACATGCCCTGCCATGCCCCTCCCCACCCCCCCAGCTCTGCTAGTCCTCCTCCTCCTCCCCACGAAGCACTTTACCCTCACTCGCTCCAAACCCCTCCCCCGTCCGCCCAAGACTCCCTCACAATGGCTCTCGACCAAGGCAGTCTATCAGGCAAAGTCCTCGTAACCGCCCTCGCCAGCTTCATCACCGGCTGGCTATTCGGCCTGTACACCACGCGCGGGTACCTCATCTCGCCGACCCTCGCAGAGCAACGGCGCCGGACCCTGCACGACCCCATCGAAAGCGACGAGAGCGACATCGACGAGACCGACTCCATCCTCGACCACGCCCCCAACTGGACCAACGGCGAGGCCGCCGACAAGAAACAGGGCCTCAAGGCCGCCGCGCGCGTGGGCGGACTCATCTCCCACCCCGCCACCGACACAGGCGAGGAGTGCAAGCTCGTCCTAGTCGTGCGCACCGACCTGGGCATGACAAAAGGTACGACGCCTTCTCAACCCCCCTTAATCGCTTACTGACTGGCCAAGGCAAAATCGCGGCGCAGTGCTCACATGCCACGTTGGCGTGCTACAAGACGCTGGCGGGCAGTCCGAAGCTCGAGGCGGTGCTGAAGCGGTGGGAGGATAGGGGCCAGGCCAAGATTGCGCTGCAGGTCAAGACGGAGGAGGAGATGATGGATCTGCGCTGGAAGGCGCTCGAGGCGGGCATCACGGCCGAGGTCGTGCAGGATGCGGGGAGGACGCAGATTGAGGCGGGGAGCTTGACGGTGTTGGGGGTCGGGCCGGCCCCGAAGAGCGCCGTGGATAAGATTACGGGGCATCTGAAGTTGCTGTAACTGCGGCTGCGGTGTGAGTGTATGTAGGAGGTTGTGGTTATGGGAGGGAAGTGATGGTGAAGAGGTCGCTGCTGCTGCGGAGCAGAATGGTGGAAGGAAAATGGGTTGGCTGCTGCTCGCAGCATAACGTGGAAGGGGGGGGGGAGACAGCTGTTGGTAGCAGAGCAGAATAGCATAGATGAGAGTGAGATTGCTCTTAGCTGCAAGGAAGCATGGTAAAGAAGGAAACTGGGATACCTGCTGGGTGCCAGAAGAGCATGGTAAAGGAGGAAGATGGGGTAGCTGGTTGCAGAGCAGAATGGTATCGAAGGAAACTGGGATACCTGCTGATTGCTAGAGGGGCGTGGTACATAGAAGGAACAAATGGCATAGCTGTTGGCTGCAGAGCAGACTGGCATAGAAGGCAAGTAGTATACAGGGCGCTGCGCCTCCGTCGTGTCAAGGACGTCGGGAGTGCCGTCAATGTTGTTATTTGCAATTGCAGCACTCTCACACAGACATTTTGGCGTGTCGAGCCTGTGTATTAAAGGAAAAGACACGATGCCGCCGAGAATGTCTGTGCTATCACGCACACCGACATGAGACGCTTGTAATGCCTAGCCTGACACCGAATATGAACACTTCCAACGCCGTCATTCCCAGATCTCACAGACAAGTAGTCCTCCTAGTCCTTCCTGGCAAATCTTGACAACGCCGGCCCCAGGTCCGCCTCGACCTCCTTGCGCTTCTTGTCCTTGAGCTTCTGCTGCTCGTTCCACAGCTCGTCGACCCGCATCCTCTTCTCGTCGATGACGTTCTTCTTCCTCTGCTTCCGTAAGTACTTCTTGAGTGCCCCGTTCTTGCCTCTCGCTCTTTTTCTGATCTCCTCGGCAATGTCCACGGCTGGTGCGTCCAGATCCTTCTCTGCCCTCTTCTGTGCGTCTGATCGCAGGTCCAAACCGCCGATGAAGTTGGGGTCCAGTGCAATCATCTCTGGAGCGAGCTTGTTCAGGAGCCCCTTGACCTCGGCCTCCTGTCGCTGCTTGACCGTCTCGAACGGATTGACTTCCAAGGCGTCGAAGTTGGCCTCGCCTGCGCCGGGGATGATGAGGGACGAGAAGCCCTTGTCGTGGCCGACGCCGAGGACGTCCTCGAGGGGGCACCATCGCACCCGCTCGATGCGCTGTCCGTCACCGCCCCAAGACATGTAGGGCCTCGTGACCTTCTCCTGGACCGGGTTGTGCTTGTTGAACAGGCCTTTCCAGATGGTCGTGTGCGTGCCCCATCCGACGGCGGTGAGGCCTGTGTCTGAAATGGCCACCGATGAAGCCGGTTGAAGCGTGCGATAGTTGTTCACTTCTCGGAACATGCGAATGTCCCAAACGGCCATCTTTAGGTCCTGTCCTGTGGACACCATATATCGTCCCTCACGATCCATGGCGATCGAGTGCACTGGCCCTCGATGTGCCAAGAGCTTTACGAGAGGATCCGATGAGTTTGGCGACCATAGCGTGACGGTACCATTCTGATGTCCTACGTGGAGGACAGCGTTGTATGGGTTTTGAGCCAAAGACATGGGTCGGCCCAGTCTTGTCGGCATTTCAGCCACGAGTTGGCCCGTGGATGTATCCTGGTATTTGATGACGCCGCCGAGCCCCTGGCAGAATTAGTCACGAACCGCAGTTTTGCCTCGTTGATGATGATGACCAGTTGAACCTACAATAGTTGCCAACAGGAAGTGATACGGCAAGAACTCCATGTGCGTAACTTCATTGTGCTTTCTCAGGTTGTGGAGCTCGACGCCATTCCTGTCATAGATGTACACATATTTCTTCTGCGCTACTGCAAAGTATTGATTGTTATGTAGCCATTTGACGTCGCGAATCGTCTCGTTGAGCTGCACCTCGCACTTTAGTCTTCCGGCCCGCCAATCCATGGTAGCAATATGACCCTTCCGACCGGCAAGCAGGAGTTCCAGTCCGTTCCTGCTGTATTCGCAAATATAAGGACCGAGAGTATCGAGGTTCAGGTCGAAACGATTCTGCGCCGTCGCCACGCCAACTTCAGCCACGATGGACTTTTGAGGAATCTTGTATGTCTTTTCGAGCTCGGTCTCGGCCTCGAGAAACCCTGCCGTATTTTCCAACAAGATCTCGGCGTCCTTTGCTTTAATGGCCGCATCTTGGTACTTGTTCTCGAGCTGCTGCAGGTTTCTCCGGAGCTTCTTGTCCTTGATGCTTTTGGTGTTGATGCCCTGGCCCCGGCCGTATGCCTTGTTGGCCTCTCGTAAGCGGCGCTGCCTTTCTTTCTCATGCCGCGATGTGAATGCTGTTCGGGGCTTTGTGACAGCCAGCGCGCCGTTGTCACGCACTTTCGAGACGGACTTGTCTGAATTGTCGTCCTCCATCTTTACGCCTGAATTCACATGATTTGCGCAGCAGAGGAAGAGTAGAATCGACAAATGTATGGCTCTAATACGAAAATTCCGACCGTCCCAATTCTTGTATCTGCTATCGCTGGATTGGGATTGGTTGGCAGAGGATCTGTGGACCCGCGAGGTTCTTATCGATAGCATGCCGCACAGAAAATTTCATGACGAAAGCTGCGACCCCTCCATTGACCGTCAAGACTCGAGACAATTGCCTTTGATAGCTCGGGCCGTTGCGTTGGGAGCGACTCCTACCGTCGTTCTGGCCAGCATACCCCAAGAATACTCGGAGAAGCCCCTTCAATCTGGATTCTCTCCCCTTTCGCTTCAAAGCCGGGCCTACCGGCAAGATGCCCGCCGCCATTGCAAGCCATTCGCACCGCCCCACCACCAAGGTGTCGCACAAGCCCTTCAAGTCAAAGGTTGCCTCCAAGCACGAGCTGAGAGATCGTGCCAAAGGTAGAAGAAATCATGAAGTCCGCGCAGTAATTTTTGGAGATTTCTTGTGCTCATATAATGAAAAGGCCGAGTCCCGAACGAACGAGGCCAACGAAGGACACCGCACCAACAAGTCATGTCCAAGTTCGACAGACGAAACCAAGCTAAGCAGGCTCGCTTGACGAAGCACCGGGACCACTTGAAGGAAACATCCGTCTTCTCCGGCAAAGACGGTGCTCCTCGAATCGTTGCCGTCATCCCACTGTGTGAAGACGGCGATGCAAAGACTGCGATTCAGCAGCTCAACGATAGCCTCGATATCGACGTCGAAGTTGCAGAGAGCAACTTCCGAGTGCCTGTCGATCGTTTCAAGCAGAGCCTACAATATGTTCCTCTGCAACGTGATCTTCAGAAATGTCTCGACGCCGCCCGAGCAGCGGACTTCGTGGTCGTGGTTCTTTCTGCGCAGGAAGAGGTGGATGACTTGGGAGAGCTGATACTGCGGAGTGTCGAGAGCCAGGGCATGTCGACGCTTTACACATTGGTTCAGGGCCTGGAGAAGGTGCAACCAGCCAAGCAAAGGACGTCCACGGTCGCTTCACTCAAGTCATATATCACCCATTTTCATCCTGAGCAAGAGAAGTTGTTCAGTCTTGATAGCAGACAAGATTGCTCCAACTTGATGCGATCACTGTGCAACACCACGCCAAAGGGCGTCCGTTGGAGAGATGATAGGAGCTGGATGTTGGCGGAAAACATCAAGTTTGCGACCAACGACACGGAATGCACCGTTGTCACCGGCATTGTTCGGGGAAGAGGGCTGAAAGCCGATCGATTGGTGCAGTTATGTGATTGGGGCGTATACGAAATCGAGAAGATTGTAGCAGCTCCACCACTCAAGCATGCCAGGAGGGGCGAAAACATGACTGTGGATGAGTCTGAGAATGTTCTCGAGGAACCATCACCAGATCGGGACGGCCTAGACGAGCTTGCGCCCGACGAAGTCGTCATGGAAGGTGATGATGCTGAAGTTCTGGCGGAGCCTGCCGCCAAAAAGGGTGTTTTATTAGACGAACATCACTATTTTACCGACGAAGACGAAGAAGAGAAGAAGGTCAAAAGACGGGTTCCCAAGGGAACTTCCGAGTACCAATCGGCGTGGTATCTGGATGATGTTTCCGACTCCGGCTCTGACGTGGAGGACGTCGACATGGACGAGGCAAAGGAGGAGGAAGAAGAAGAAATGAGAGCTGAAGATGGCATAGAGGGTCGTGCTCAACCGGAGCCCACTGAGGCAGGTCCTTCCGAGTACCCACAATCCGAGATGATGGACGTGCCTGGTGAAGACGAGGACGCCAAGCAACTGGCCAGCTACCGAGCCAACAGGCGAAACGAAGCTGAAGAGGACAAGGAGTTCCCCGACGAGATCGAGCTGCATCCACACCTTCTTGCACGTGAAAGGTTGTCCCGCTATAGAGGTCTCAAAAGCTTGCGTACCAGCCCATGGCAAGAGGACGAGGATCGCGCGCACGAGCCCGAGGAATGGCGGCGGCTGCTCCAGATCCCCGACTACAACTCATCCCGATCACGAGCTGTTCGAGAAGCTCTTGTCGGCGGTGTCGCCCCCGGCACCCGAGTTCACGTACACATCAAAGGTGTATCTCCATCTCTCGCGACCTCGTGCCCCTCGGATTCACCCATCACGCTCTTCTCTCTCCTCCGACATGAGAACAAGAAGACGTCAGTAAATTACCTATTCAACCTCAGCAACGACTACGGCAAGTCCATCAAGTCTAAGGAAGAGCTCATCGTGCAATGTGGCTCTCGCAGAATGGTCATCAAGCCCGTATTTTCAAATCCGGGCTCAACGCCTAATAACGTCCATAAATTCTGCCGATTCTTGCACCCAGGCCAAAGCGCCATTGCAACCTTCATGGGTCCCGTGACTTGGGGTGCCGTGCCGGTCTTGTTCTTCAAACGTACCAATATTGAAGAAGGGACCGATGCCGCTGTTGATGCCGATGCTGGTCTCGCCCTGGTCGGCACAGGTACCGCCTTACCGCCGTCTACGTCGAGAGTGGTTGCCAAGCGAGTCATCCTTACGGGCCATCCGTACCATATTCACAAGAAGATCGTCACCGTACGTTACATGTTTTTCAACCGAGAGGATGTGGAGTGGTTCAAGGCACTGCCGTTGTGGACAAGAAGGGGACGTACAGGTTTCATGAAAGAGCCGCTTGGCACGCATGGGTACTTCAAAGCCACTTTTGACGGCCGTATCAATCCTCAAGATGCTGTCGGAGTGAGCTTGTACAAGCGTGTGTGGCCGCGAAATGCGACTCCTCTTTCGCCGCTGCTGAAATTCAGCGGCAAGGGGAGCGCTGGCCAGGACAAGGATGTGACGATGGCATGATGAATGACTTCATGGGCATATAAAAGACGCAACTTTTCTTCACCTTTTGGTTCTTTCTCTCTCTCTCTTTCTTTAAAACATTTGGTTTGAAGGTTCCTCTATGCTTCCGCTGAACTCTGTTTGTTTGTTTTTTCTCTCGAAATACCGACAGGCAGGTTCCCGCGAACATTGAAAGGGGTGGACGAGGTAGCAATGCAAATGCAAAACTCTGGCGACGCCACGGTTCTGGCAAATCAGACCAAGTCTCTCGGTGAAGAAGAACGCTCCGTACTCATCCATCGCACGAGCCTGAAGTGACGACAAGTCGGCCGTCCTCCTCATCAAAGAGCCGAGCAACACGCAATTACGTTGACGAACGTCATGTGCTCTTCTCCAGCCCTTCCAAGCCCGGAGTCGGTCTCGGCCCGCCCTGCTTGACTCTTTCCCCCTCCGCACCGCTCGCCCTCCACGCACTCAAGATCAGATTCACGATATGATCCACGCCAACGTTGCTCTTGACCTGCGCAAAGACCGTAGGGCCGCCCTCGCGCATCTTCCGCGCGTCCCTCTCCATGACGCCCAAATCCGCGCCCACGGCCTCGGCCAAATCCGTCTTATTCACCACCAGCAAGTCGCTCTGGGTGATGCCCGGGCCCCCCTTCCTCGGCACCTTGTCCCCCCCGCTCACGTCAATGACGTAGACGATGAAATCCGCCAGCTCCCGCGAGTAATTCGCCGCGAGATTGTCCCCCCCCGACTCGATCAGCAGGAGGTCCGCGCCGAAGCGGGCGTGCAGCTCCTCCAGCGCGGCTAGGTTGGCGGAGATGTCTTCCCGGACGGCGGCGTGTGGACAGCCGCCTGTCTCGATGGCGCGGATGCGCTCGGGGGGCAGGGCGGCGTGTCGCGTGAGGAATTCGGCGTCTTCGCGCGTGAAGATGTCGTTTGTGACGGCCGCGAGGGAGTATTTGTCGCGCAGGGCCAGGCAGAGGGCTAGCATGAGGGCCGTCTTGCCGGAGCCGACGGGGCTGATGGGTTTTGGGCGGATGAGTTGCATGAGCTTGGGAGAGAGAGAGGAGAGACAGGAGGGAAAATGGGGGAGCTCACCCTCCGATGCCGACGGTGAAAGCGCGGTCTGTCCAGTCTCGGCCCTCGACAATGGGCATCTCACGCCCGATGTAGCTCCCCGGGCCGTCGAGGATCTCGTGGGAGTGCCCGTGCTCTTGGGCCGAGAAGCCATCGTGGGAGTGGCGGACGCCGCCGTCGTGGGAATGCAGGTGCGCCATGGTGGTGGAAGCTGTGGGTTGGGCGGACGGGAAAGAAAGCTTGACCTCGGGACACTGCAAGCTCGTGGCTGGGTGGTGGTTTAGAGTTGCGGGGCGGGGTCAGGCGGGGTCAGGCGAAGGAATGAGAGGAGCCGAGGCGTCGTCGGTTCATCACGACCTTTATTAGTATAGCAATCTGATGTGTTGCCGTTTTATTAATTTACGCCTGCAGTACTACAGAGTCGGAAAATTCCGCAAAACCCTCATTGGGCCAAAGCCTGGACATCAAGCGAGTAAATGAACCCCCATTGTGCTCAAGCTCATCTTGGAGACGAATCCGATTCCTTCGCCCGAAACACAGAGTGACAGTCGTGCTGCCAAGCTTCTGGGGACAAAGCAATGGGACATTCGCACCTTGATTGTTTATGATATCCATCACAATGTCTTTGACCCTGATAAGGCCCACCTCCCGGGTGAAGTGAGCACTGTGATTATTTCCAGCCAGTCTCTAAGGAAGCTGGGCGAATGAATGGCTCATCACTTCTAGAGTATTCAATCAAATCGTATTTTCTGTTCAAAAGGATCATCCCCGTTATATGAACAGGGCAGCAAAGCCATCCGCACCAGGCTGCTGAACAGCTCGCAGCTGCCGTGTTGCATATTACTGATGATTTCAGCGTTGGCTCACCGGGCATGACATGTGTATGCATGGCCGTGGCTATGTGGCATTCAGCTCCAGAAACGATGTCATTGAAGAAAAAAGGCTAAAACTTGTGGAAGCCGAGCTCGTAAACAAGGCCCAGCGTCATCTTGGCATGCTCCAGCATGTGATCGAACGAAAGATGCTCGATGGTATCTGACGTGGTATGGATATTGTGATTCGAGTTTTCAAATGATGACTCAATCACAAAGGCAGACGGATAGCCGGCCTTGGATGCGGAAGCGTGGTCGGAACAGGCATAGCCGCACTTTGTCTCAATCCAGGGAATATCGCAGTACTAGAAACAAGGACATTAGCTCATTGGCTCGACTCTCACACGCTTTTGCAAGGTCCATCGGTGTCGAGAGACGTGAGCTCATACGTACTTCCTCGATGACGACCTTGACGAAACTCGTTAAACCGGCATCAACAAAATCCACAATAACACCGACACTCTCGGGCAGATTGGCGTCCAGGGTGCCTTGGACGTATCCAGTCATGTCTTGTTGCAGCATAGCCTTGACCTGGCGCTGCTGCTTCTCATACTCGCTGAAGATGGCTTGGCTGCCCAATAAGCCACCCTCCTCAGCGCTGTACCAGTGGAACTCGATCGTGTTGACTGCCTCGCCCGCAACGACGGCATCGGAGCCAAGCAAAGCACGAAACACGTCCATGATGGTGACGGTTCCACTCCCATCATCATCGGCCCCCGGAGCAGCAAGAAGAGGAAACCACATGTTGATAGAATCCTGATGCGCGCCAATGACGACGGTGTTGTTGGACTTTCCCGGAATGGTGGCAATGACGGAGCTCTGCTGCCACGTGTGAGGGAAGCTCTTGACGGTGACGTTGTGCTCGGCCTTGGCGTCCTTGACGATGCTCTTGACCCTGTCCAGCACCCACTCTGAGGATTGACGGCCGTAGTCCGACTTGTAGTACCGGGTGTGGAAGCTGGTGAGCTTCTCCAGGTTGACTCGCATGTCGGTCTTGTTGAGGCTTTCGGCGAGCGGCGCAACCTTGGACTTTTGCACGCACTTGTCTGGGAATGACACGGATGTCTTGCCAGAAAAGGTCGAGGAGCCGAGGTCCCGCGTGGCGGTAATGTCCATGAAGTTGGTACCGTTCTTGCGATCGGAGGGAAGAAAGGCATCAGCGCATGCGTGGCCGGATTGCTCTTTTTGTCCAATACGGGAAAGAGACACGGCCGAGAAGCACCGATCTCTAAACACTTACACGACGAAGCGCCCACTTATCGTCCTCAGTCACCCATTGACTTTTTCCCGGCGCAGTCTCAATCAGGAACAACTCCTCGGCGTTGAGGGCGATCTGGTCCGTTTCGCCCTGCTGCCAGAAGCGCGCGGAGACGAGGGCCGGCGCCACAGCCAGAACGACAACTGTAAATCTCATCTTGGGACGCAAAAGTTGGACGTGATGTCGATGATGGTGGAAGAGAATGGTTTCGTCCAGGTCGAGCAGTTGCAGCTCCTCGTTCCGCCGCTGCCGATTACGTTTGATGCCCCACGTGGAGTGACGAATCGAGTAGGCGCCTAGAAGGGGAAGGGATTGGCGAAACAGGGTTGGGTTGGCCGGGCAGCGCGGTCGCTGACGACTGCAAGTGCGCCAAGACGAGCACTACATACCCGGCTTTCGGCCATATTAATGCGGGGGGATCTATTCCCGGCACCCGAACCAGAAATGCTCTTCTGTCAAAAATGACATGTACATACACATCGGCGCTTGACAACCTCGCTAGCTTAAGATGCAGGGGACACTCTTAGGAATCTGAAAGAATGGACGAACATCCACTTCAAGTCACGCCTGATTGCGACATGTGAACTGCACAACCCAATTTACAACGTTGAACCCAGCTGAGCTGCTCGACGCCAAATACGATGCAAGCTCACAGGAATTCCTGACGCCTCGATCTGTTACATGATTGTTTACATGACAACAATACAATTGCCCTAGCTTTTTGAACGCCGAGGTGGCCATGTCGCCAACCTTTTGGGGAAGAAGGATTAATGCCCGCCAACGCGCCCGTCTCATGCTGTCTACTACATTACTCCAAAACAAACTGCTATGCCATCCAAGTCGTGTCAAACGGGCCTTGATTCGTAAGAACTGCTCATAGACCGTGACCACCAAACGGAGGAGGAAATGGAGGAGGAGGATGTGGCGGCTGCCCATTATGCTGCTGCATCTGGCTCATCAGCGCTGCCATAATAGCAGGATTGATGTTGAACGCGCCGGCTTGGGCCTGGCTCTGCATCGGCCAGCCTGGCGGAGGGGGCGGAGCAGCAGGGCCTTGCTGGCCGTGACTAGCTGGCGGTTGCGGCCAGCTTGGGACCGGAAAGCCAAAGCTGGGCACTGACGGTGAGGGAGCTGTCTGATGTTGCAGCTGCGTCATGTACGGCTGGGAGCCTGAGGGTGGCAGAGAATAGCCATCTGTCGGTGGCCCTCCGTACGCCCCACGACCACTGCCTCCCCGTCCTGATCCTCGCCCAGAAGACTTGCCGCGGCCGCCTCTGCCCCTGCCGTCGGCTCCGCCACGGCGCGGTCCAGGACGGGCTCCGGGTTCGTACGTTTCGGTAGAGACTGGCCCGGTGCCGAAGCCTGGCGGGCGGCTGAGCGGTTTGTATGGACCGTCGACATCATCATAGTTCAAACCACCGTCGGCTGAAACATGTTTGCTGAGCGGATGGCGGTCTCTGCCGTTGCCACCGGCCGCGGCGTCATTCTTGCTCTTCCACTTGTCCTTTTTCTTTTGTTTCAATGACCGCCTATATTCGGCTTCCTTTTCGTCGTCTGAAAACTCCATTTCCTCAGCCCCAATTTCTTCGTCATGCAGATTGCTGGCATCTGAGCCCTTGAGACTTTTGAGCGGTTGTGTGAAGACGTATGTCGCGTGATCGACTGGGTAAAAAATCTTACTGCCGACTTGGAGACCCAGTTCCTTGATCTCCTCGGCGGAATTGAAGTATACGGTATACATTGGTTGCAGCACCTTGCCCATGGTCTCTGCCACAACACCGACAACTACGCGTTCGGCGCTGCACAAGACGGAACCTGTATCGAGGACCTGATATTCACCGGGCGTTATGGCCTTGATGAGCATGATGTTCTCGATGATGGTCTCGACCGATCCGAGTTCCTCGATTTTCATAGCCTCGGTGATGGTAACGTCTGGCTTGGGCAGAATCTCTTGGGCGACCTCGTTTCTTGTCCGCAGCTGCGCTGCGGTGGACGCTTGGTTTCGATCGCCTTCGTCGTCGGTTCCTCCTTCAGCTTCCATCAGAAGACGAGCAGTCTCCTCGACGCCCAGTAGCTTATAGCCGTCATCGTCGGTGTCTTCGTCGGACGAGTCTGAGCTGCTGGAGTCGGAAGAGGAAGACTCGTACGGCGATGAGTCCATTTCCCATTCTGCGGCTTCGGCCTGTCCGTTCCCAAGAGCAGACTCGCTCACGTGTGTTTGTGTTTGCCCCGGCGCATCAACGCTACTGTCTAAACCGCCGATGGCTGCTTCAAGTGCGCTGGTCAGAGACGGAGGACTCGCGGGTCGATCCACGTTCATAGCTTCGGTGCCGGTGACATGTTCGGGTTCAGCCACTTGCGCATGGGTCGAAGCGCTGGGCACGGCCGCCGTCTTGGCTTTGCTGTCGCTGTCACTTAGACCCGCACGTTGATCCACGTTCATAGCTTCGGTGCCGGTGACAATGTCGGGTTGGGAGACTTGCGAACATATCGAAGCGATGGGCGCATCTGCCGTCTCGACTTTCATGTTGCTATCACCTGGACTCGCATGTCGATCCACGTTTATAGCTTCAGTATCGGTGACATTCTCGGGTTGGACGACTTCGGAACAGCTCGAAGCGCTGGGCGCGGCCGCCGTCTCGGCTTTGATGTCGCTTTCACCCAGACTCGCGGCAGCGACCAAGACATCGGCTGGCAGAGGTGGTAACGACTCGTTTGGTCTGGCTTGACCCAAGCCAGGAATGTGGAAGCCGGACATGTTGCAGGAGAGGGCACACGATGTCGCAACGGGCGGAAAGAAAAAAGGCTGACGCTGGCGTGGATGCTTGGCGACGAACGGGCGCAGGGCAGCAAAAGGGCAGCGCGCGATGCGCCCTGGGGTGCTGGAGAGAAGTCTGAGCGCGAGAAAAATGTTGTAGCTCCTAGATGAAGGAAATGAAAGAAGGAACGTCAATTCCTGGGAAACAAGAAGTACAAATGCTCAAAATGTGTCTTGTCCGCAAGACTAAACCAAGGTGCGGACTGAAAATAATTTTGAAGGCCATATCCATATCATCTATTCCGCAGTGGATCCTCGGGCTGCATTAGCGCCTGTCTCCCGCCTGCAACACCTGCACCTGCAAAGGTGGCAGGTGACAAGGCAGAACCTTCTCATCTAGTCGGTGTCCGAGGACACAATTTTCTCTCTCAGAACCTCGAGCCTGTCCTGAAAGCTCGTCAAGGTGAGAGCCGGAGCTGGACAAAGAGCAGAAAAGAAAGACCATGGCGCCGACGTCGCCGCCGGCCCAGCAGCAGCAGCAGTCGCAATACGAGCATCCGGCTTCAAGCCATGCCAAGAAAAAGTACAGTCCCCTTTCCCTTGCTCTCAGTCTTCTTCTTCGACCTGGCTGACGCGGGTCAATCTACGTCAGGCGCAAAGGCCCTTATCCCATTGAGCTCATCACGGCCTTCTACATCTTTTTCGCCGCCAGCATCACTGCTGCCTTGTTCGCGCCCATCCAGGACTGCGATGAGACGTTCAACTACTGGGAGCCAACTCACTACCTATCTCATGGCTATGGCTTGCAGACCTGGGAGTACTCGCCCGAATACGCCATTCGGAGCTGGCTTTACATTGGCCTCCATGCGATAGCGGGCAATTTGCGCCGTCTGCTGCCTCAATCATCCAAGGTCAGTGCGGGTTCATGACGACGCTTCGTTTCTTTTTGCATCGGCCTTCTGCATCCTTCGTTGTGCCTTCATACTCACAAATCTGATGACAGATATCCGAGTTCTACTTCATCCGCTACGCACTTGCATTTGTCTGTGCGCTCTGCCAGACCGTCCTTTTCAAGACCATCGCTTTGACCACAAATGGCAGAATCGCCATGTCCTTTCTGATCGCAACGGTCACTAGCCCAGGGAACTTCCATGCCAGTGCTTCGTTTCTGCCATCGAGCTTTGCCATGTACTTGTGCATGATTGGTGCGGCTACTTTCATGGACTGGCGGGGTGGGATCAAGACCTCTCATGGCATCTTTTGGTTCGCCGCGGCGGGCATCCTCGGATGGCCTTTCGCCTCGGCACTGTGCGCGCCGTATTTGTTGGAGGAGTTGGTCCTGGTCTTCTTCAGTGACAAGGATGCCTTGATTGAAGCACTGATGCGAGTCGTGCGGGGAGTGGTAGCTGGCTTGATTCTCGTGGTAAGTTGTGCTCGGAGTTGTTGTGGCAGCGGTCGCTGATGAAAGTATCACAAGTTCCTTGATTCCGCCATCAACCTATTCTTCTACAAAAAGGTTGCCGTTGTCAGCTGGAACATTATAAAGTACAACATCTTCTCTGCCGCAGGCGGGCCGGACCTGTACGGAACCGAGCCGTGGACCTTTTACTTCAAGAATTTGGCCCTCAACTTCAACATCTGGTTCATTCTAGCTCTTGCGGCCCTGCCACTATTCCTACTTCAAAAGATCGTGTCACCTTCCGGAACCGGGATGCAATTTGGTCTTCGAACTGTAGTTTTTGTGGCACCGTTTTACACGTGGCTCGCCATCTTCACTGCTCAGCCACACAAGGAGGAGAGGTTCATGTATCCGGCATATCCCTTTTTGGCTTTGAATGCGGCCATATCTTTGCACATTGTGCTGGGTGCTGTGGGAAGCACAAATCCCAGGACGATTGCAGGCAAAATTCCGGCACGACTCAAGCTGCTGACGGTAAGCATCATCATGCTCTTGGCCCTGGATGTCAGTCTCACCAGAATATACGGTGTCTACACTGCGTACTCGGCCCCTCTCAAAATCTACACCAAGCTATGGCGATCGACTGAGGGACAATCGATCCTGGCCGGCCAGGAAGACCTGCTGTGCTTTGGCAAAGAATGGTATCGCTTCCCTTCTTCGTATTTTCTGCCCAAGAACATGCACGCCAAGTTCGTGCGCTCTGAGTTTCGAGGTCTTCTACCCGGTGAATTCTCCGAGGCCAAGGTCGGGTTCGGCTTCTGGAGCGGCACCTGGCTGCCCGCAAGTGGGCTGAATGATCGAAACGAGGAGGACATGAGCAAGTACGTCGATGTCCAGGCATGCAATTTCCTCGTCGACAATCAGTACCCGTTGCGTCATGATCCGCTGCCACCTGGCGAACCCGACTACGTCGCGCATGACGCCGCTTGGGAAGTGGTCAATTGCGAGCCTTTCTTGGATGCTGTCAACACGCATATCCTTGCCCGAACACTCTGGGTGCCCGAGCTGAGCGTTATTCCGGACAAGTTCAAAAGGAAATGGGGACGTCACTGCTTGCTGCGAAGAAAGCCAGCCTAGATTCAGGCTGATCAAAGATACGGATTATTTGGTAACACGGTACTATTTATCACGCTTGCAAGTGGCGACCTTGTATATACAATTCTATAGCCTAATTCTTCATTTTTCATTTTGCAACATCCAAGGGACATGAAGACACCACTCAGCTCGAATGTTCTCGGCGAGCGTCAAAAGAAAAAAAAGAGACAAAATTTGTCACCGCAAAGACCTTGGGTATCGTGTGCAACGAGCGCATCGAGGGTTGCCGTGCACAGGAGTCAAGACCGGCGTCCGGCCGCAACAGCCGCGCTGCCCTTCACCACCTCATATCTCCAGTCTGCCGTTCAGTCTCAGTCTCTTTTCACATAATCACTCACGAAACTGCGCAGATAATCCCGCTTCCCCAACGGGACGCCTTCCTTCCTCAGGATCGCATAGGCCATGGACACGTGAAAGTAGATATTGGGCATGATGGCAACGGTGGCGACGACTCTCGCAGGGAACTCCAGCACGTCGTCCCCCACGGGTGCGGGCACCAGCATCTCGCCGAAGTTGCTGACGGCGTCCTTGTCAACTGCGTTGAGGAGGTCCAGAACGCTATCGATGCGCGTGTACATGTCGGCGAAGGAGAGGAAGTCTTCATCCAGCGCGGGTGGGGGTTGGCCGGAGAGCTGCGAGGCCATCTTGGAGGCCTGCGCCGTGGAGTACTGGACTTGGAAGGAGAGGGGTTTCATGTCGGCGTGGAGTCTGGCGGCGAGGAGGTTGGTGGTGTGGTGGTAAGGCTCGGCGATGGTGAGGATGCGCTTGAGTGATGTGAGGGCTGCTTTGGCGGGGGTGATGGTTGCGTCGTAGAGGCAGTAGGTGGTCATGATGGAGGATTTGAGGGGAGGAAAGGCGTGGGTTCTGCGTGTTGAGACTTTTGATGGGATTCCTTGGGAATGATTGGAGGGGTTATATATACATTTCTTGGACATGTTTCGCGGACTTTTGCTTCGGTGGTGACATGGCGGAACTCCGCCGTGGCTTGCGAGGACTAGCACCAAGACAGGACGCGATGCGGATTCGCTGGATGTGCACGACGTCTGTGCCTGATCCGTTTGCGGTGGCCACCACGAGCAAATCAGGCCGTCCAGACAAGACGTGCGCTAGCTGGAAAGCAAAAGGCGCAGTGAAGCCGATACTTGCGAGGGGAAATCGAGGTGATGGAATTGACTCTCATGCTCTGTCGAGGGCCCCCTTCGACCCCCAAAACCGCGGCCGGGCAAAACGACGAGGAAAGGAATCATGTGCACGCGAGCCATATATCATGACAGGCTTCTCAAGCCACATTCAGCCGTAACGGAGTCCCCGAGTCACCGCGTCGCTTACCTAGCCGAGTTTTTTCTTGTCCTCATCCGGTCCTCAAACCATCAAAACATCTCGGTTTATGCTTGTGACCTATCCACGGGGATCAGCAGTCGTTCTCAGAAGCATCATGAACATCAGTCGGACGTGCTTGGCCCGAATGATCATATTTGGTACGGGCAGCGTAGCCAAGGAAAATGGGACATTGGTCGGCAATGCAGAATCAAGCAAAAGCGATGGTCGTACTTGCAGACCTCTACAGATAAGTGAGGATGGCTGCGTCAGCAAATTCTGCCACGTTTGCAAAGCCAGGCGCAAATATGTGCATCCCATCATTTACTTGGATTGGCGGTCAGAACTTCGAATCGAGCTTTCGCATCAACGTTGAGATTTGAGCAGCACTCGCCCAAGAGGCCTATGAGGCTGCCAAAGGCCTGTCATGACTTGACGGCTTTGCTCACTTTTGTCATGAGATGGAAAAATGCCCAGTCCGTCGCGAGCCGAACGGGCTGTGTCGCTGAAGGATGGCCCGGCCTTGGGGATATGTCAGGACTTTGGTAACACATGCTGCCTGACGCTCTCGAATCGGACATTATGCAGCATATATCGTATCTAATGGTAATGTCTCAACCTTCAGCCCGCCTTGAGGGCATAACGGAACATGCCAGAGCGAACCTGACTGAATAGATCATCAGTCATGATGTATTGGGACTCCCCTCCTTGCCAACAACAAATGTCACTTCCCTTGTCCAAATGCATCGTGCGTGTAGCCGTGTGTCTGATGCAAGCAAATCGCCATTTTTCGCCGGTATCAATCGTGTAATACAGACCACATGCTACTGTGGCAGAGGGGGTCCCGGTTCCATGTCCCGAAACCTCTCTTTCGTACGGAGTACTCCGTACAATTCGCTATGATTGTGATTGACCACGCGTCGTCACCCGAGACGTTTGAACTCGACGATATCGAAATCCCCCCTTTTTTTTCTGACGGCTCATATGTGTCAACACTTGGGGTGGAAACGAAGTGGTGTCAACTAAAGGCTATGCCTTGGTTGCATACTGTGCCTGTCTCAGGGTCAAGGCAAGCGGGCTACATCGCGCCTGTGGCTCAGCAGGGACGCAAGGTTATCCGTCTGTGGAAACAAAATAGTTCGGAGGGTCAGACATGTCGGCGATCATCGGGAAACTACCTGCCCATGTCGTGATCAAACTAACGTGGCTGCAGATCTTTCGTCTTAGCGCGGTTCACTCTACTTTGTGTCAACTTTTCAACTTGGGAGCTTTGCTCGATAATATGCCACGGACGTACGGAGTACTCATTCATGTATGATGGCACCAGCTTGCCCTTACGGCGGAAGAAGGCCTGGCCTGCACTGCGGATCGGCAAACCAGATCGCAAAGCGAAAAACAAAATCTCGATGCACACACTTATGTATGCACATCATGCATGAACCCCGTACGTCGAAAGGGCTGGTCACCGTATGTATGAATATAGCAGTAGTGCAGTGCAGAGGTTTTGGCGGACAGTCATCGACCTGCCACTTTCCCTTCTCCTCCCGACTTTCGCCTCTGGTAAAGTCGGTGTGCTTCACAAGCTTTGCATTAGACTCTGTCTAATCCTGCCCCGAATGACGCAGCCCGAGCAGTAGATCGACTGGGATACGCATCATTGCGGACAGCCGGAATTGCCCCAATAAGTCATGGGCGGAGCGAAACGATGTTTGCTTTTTCCCAGCGCTGCCGTTCCACAGTATGGAGTATTACGGAGCTTTCAGTGCCAAGTCCACTGGATATCGATGGATGGGTGGGAAAATTGGAGCACAGGCGGAATTCGGCCAGGAAATGCCCCATGGACGCGGTCGCGAGACCCATTGAATGTTCCCCTGCGCCGAGACCGCGACCCTTGAGGGCCGCTCCTCGTCGTTGCTCTCCTTTTTGGGACCGGTGCCCACAGGCAAGGCAAGCTTATTTCGTGCCTTGCATTCGCCCTGCATTCCGGTACGTTTTTTTGCAATGGGGCAGGCGATTCGAGGCGCGGGAGGCGCGGGAGGCGTTGCTTTCTCCCTCAAACCCCAGAGTACAACAAAGGATTGACGACGACGACAAGGGAGAGGGAGAGACACGGTGTCTGCACTCGGAAAGGGGACACGGGCTTCCGTTGTGAATGACTTGAGAGAGAACAATGCAGTCGTGCAGTAGTGCAGCAATGGGCGCATGAGGATGAAGGACACTCTGCATGGCGTCCCCCTCGATCCGACATGTCTCTCGCAGTGACAATTGCCCATTCGGGCCGGGCAGCTGTGATTGGCTGATGCCTGGCAGGCAGCCGCTTGGAAGACGGATGGCAGTTGGCAGGTGGCAGGGAGGCAGGGAGGCAGGGAAGGCAGGGAAGGCAGGGAAGGCAGGGAGACAACACAAAGTATGCCAATGGCAAGTACGAGGCACTCGGCGTGCCTCATACGGAGCTTTGAGCTTCGAGATGTACCCAAGCAAAAAGCATTTGCATCTCAGAAGTACGGAGTGCCTTACTCGAAGTACCCCGTATACTTTATGAACACAAACCTTCAGAAACGGCCTAGTGTCGAATACGCCTTCTTTGCGGAGAGAACAATCCGTGGTGTACGTAAGTAGAATGCTGCGCCGTGGCTAATTTCACACTACTGAAAGAGAAGTACGCAAGGGCGATGTTCGCCATGTCAGTCAGGGCCAGTCATTCCTCACAGGCCCGCACGCAGAGTGTCAAAAGACATAGAGGCCCAGCACCGACGGTCCTGTCCCCTTTTCCAGCCCGGCCGCTGCCTCGTCACTCTGCCTTATCTGGCGCCGTGATGCTGGCTGGTGGTGAATTTTACTCAGAGCCGGATGTGCCATGATTGCCGTCATCACACTGACACCACTCACCACTCACCATCAACGCAGCGGCATGAATGACCTGCCCCGCCCTTTCAAGTCTCGGCCGCTAGCCATCATCCGTCCGTCCGTTCCAAGCGCGTGGTAAAGGGCCAAAAAGGAAGGATGGCATGTGTGGCCAATTTGGGTCTTCAATGTCTCAGCCACCCAGAAGAAATGCTACTCCGTACTAGAGTGCCGACTGAATTGGCTTCAGCATTCGGCTCTTGTCACCCCACCGAAGTTGCCGTCGGAGCCAAGTGCTGAACGACTTTACGTCTTCGAGGACAAGGAAATGACTCTGAATTGCGTGTTGCGAGTCCGCGATTCTTCGACACCATATACGAAGCACAAGCTCATGGGGAAGCGGGCAAATTACGCCGTGCCATACGTACATACAGCCTCGTCTTTCCAACAAAACATGTGCCTTCCAGGTCCATACTGGGACGACAGCCGTGGGGCGTCGTGTGGGAACGACACTCGGTCGATAGTCTTCTTCCCTTTGCAATGCGATACTGATACTCCGTATTGCCCCTCTCCATTCCATTCTCCCGGCAGCAGCACGAAGCAGTCTGCATACTCGAGCTGATCGGGCCAGGCACGACGCCAGATGTACCCGATGCCAAGCGGCACCTCGCATTTGCTCCTCTCGCTCCATTCAAGCTTGTGAACGCGTGTAACGCGTGCCCCGCGTTGACAGCCTCTTGAACTGGCATTCTATTCCGGCGCGCCTTTTGGGAAAAATTCGTCGACTGGGGCATTCAACAAATGTTGACGGACGGGCCCGTACGTGTACGACGAGACTGACATTCTCGATGGCTCGGACTCATGCATGTTTTACCCATCAAGCCGTAAGAGGCGATTTCTCCAACTGCTCATCGTGACTATGGCTCGATGGGGCGCATATTTCCCGTGGCGCCTTTTTTCCCCTGAGTCTGGTCACCAGGCGGTGTTGACGCCAACCGCTGTCCTGCCACGCATTCCGAGCGCCGCTTTTCTTTCTTTTGATGCTGGATTCCCGTTGATTCGTTGATCTGCCCGTCAGCCGCGTCTTCGTCTTAGTCGTCGTCTTGTCCCTGCCGCATCCCGTCCTGCGCTCTGCGAACCTTGCTCACCACTACCCTGGCTCCAAAATTCCATGATAGCCTCGGACGTGCATGCATGACACTTCTTGTAACACATGCATATGCATTCTGCGGCTCGACTGTCTGCTTTTCTTGAGCCCTGGCACTGGTTCGCCCCTGCTCAGCACAAGCCTTGAACGCACACGACCTTGCAGGAGAGCGTTATTCTCGGCCGGTTGACTTACTTGCCTTGGTTGTGCTTATACAGTCGGGCTGGTCTCTTCGCATTCTGTCTTCCGTATCTTTCGGTTTCTTATACAACGAGTCGTCTCGCCCGTCGAACAGTATCCTCGATTGCCAGAGCATCCGGGTTGTCTGCCATTGGCGTTTCGCTGTTGCAAGATGGGTTCGGCATGGGGATTTAAGCGGCCAGGTGACATCATCTCACGGCCGTTGCCAGCTCACGTTACCAGCACGTCGAGCACAACAAACGTCGCAGGTTCGCCTACGAAATTGGAACGGTCTGATGTTCCGCGACGGTCCATGACCAGCTCATCTTTCTCTAGTAGCCCAAAGGCCATCAAATATGGCACAGGCAAGAACTCCCATGTCGAGCTTGTGCCTCAGCCCAGCGACGACCCAGAAGACCCCCTGGTATGACCGAGATCTCATTGGCAAAGGAGCCAACGCACTCGCTAACCGTTGTTTCGCACACTCAGAACTGGCCCAGTTGGCGGAAACATTTGAACTTGCTATCACTGTTGGTCATGGCTGGCCTTGTTGGAGGGATGAAGACGGTCTTCATACCGACTGCAGCATCTCTCTCTACACATTATGGCGTGTCCAACACCGCTGTCGCTGGTTTGACGGCTGCGCCGCTTTTCATCTCAACCATCACGGGCATATTGAGCTCCATCATTGCCAGGTTCAGGGGTAAGAGGCCGGTCTACTTGGCGTCCGCTGCGTTCCTTTTCGTTGGCACCATTTGGAACATGACATCCGGTGACAACTACGGATCATGCCTCGGCGCTCGTGTTTTTCAAGGACTTGGATGGGGAGCCTTTGATGTCTTGGTCATTGGATCAATACAAGATACTTATTTCGTGAGTGTTCAATCTGTGAGAGTTCCCTACGTCGACGGAGAACTGACATTTGCCGTTGACAGGAGCATGAACGAAATCTACCCGTGTCGTTGTGCAGTATTTTGACCATCTCGACGACTTGGGGCTCGCCACTTCTCGGCGGATTGGCTTCTAAGAATGCCAACAGCTTCACCAGCCAGTTTCGCATCATCAACGGCTTCTACTTGCTCGCCTTGCCACTTCTCGCACTCGGTGCCCCTGAAACGACTTTTGATCGTTCAAGAGCTACCATTGTGCCTCTGCCGGTTCCAGGTGTAGACGCCTGGCGGCCATGGCGGCTGCGTCACCGCGTTAACAAGGAAAGCGCTGTTGCGTATCTCAAGAAAATGAAGCCCATGTCATTCAAGGCTTCGGTCGGAGTCTCAAGAGTCCTCCAGGCCCCGCGGGCCATCATTGCACCCACGACCTGTCTCTTATTTGTCCTGACTTTCATTCCATATGGTGCTCTCTGGGGCTTGACAACCTCTCTTTCCGTTTTGACGATCCCTCCACCTCTATCGCTAAATTTTGCCAAGACGGGTGCCATGATGACGGGGCCTTGGATCCTCGCTGCGCTCTGTGTCGGTGGCTTTAGTTTCTACCGTGGCCTCCACGAGCGCTTCACCAGACACGTCAGCGGCCTCATTCTCATGACGGGCAGTCTCCTGGTGCTCACTGGACTGCTATCTTATGGACTCGGCGTTCACAATTTCATGACGGACAGCCCAACGCCCACGAACCCCATATTCCTGTCAGATTCGGACCAACAGGTCAGCCCGGCCCTTTTGTCCCTGCAGTTAGGCATTCTCGCCGGTGGTGCCTACATCTTAGACACGACAACGCGACCCTTTGTCGCGCGTTCGGCCTCTTTCACTTCGCCAAGTATCGCCGTCGCCCATCGCAGCATCGGAGACATGCAATGCGGAGTCGTGCTCCTCCGAAATTTCGCTGCAGGCATCTTCGTTCTTGCCGTCCCCTCGGCACTGGCTGTCTACGGTGGGCTGAAAACAGCTGCCATTGGACTGGGAACGACGCAAGTCCTCATCACCGCGGCCATACTGGCACTCTGGTGGTTCTACGACGAAGCGATCTGGAGAGCAGACGGCATGATCATGGGCCTGGTCGATCTGCGTCTTCTGAAACAGTCGACCAGTTTCTTCGAAACCGACTAGATCGAACACTGCGCAGAAATGTTCCGAGGATGTGCATGCTTCACCCCTATATTCTTCTTCTTTTTCTGTTCTTCCTTTCCGGCCTGATCAGAAATCCAGTTTTCTTTTTGTTTTCATCATTTAACAGTGCCTGTCTTTGACTCGGTTGATGTTCCCGCAGCTTTCGTCTACCAGAGGTCGAGGCGGAGGGAGCGAGGGAGGATACAAGGACGAGGAGATGAGAAAATTGCCCTGGATACAGCCCGATATTACTAGTTGACAGTTTTGTCGACTGGACGTCGGGGGGTGTTGCACTTGTTTGCCATGACAGTCACGTTGCATGAGATGAAGTCCAGTCCTTGATGCAAAAGACAGAGTGAAATGAAAAGACATGATTTTGATGATGTTTCACAAGCGCCAAGGCGAAATGGTCTTTGCCATGTACAATCCCATCGTGACCATCGTTACGTATCATTGCGCTTGTCCGTATTGCACAGTTGTGTCGAACAGCCAGCCATCCGTGTACATCATGATCCTCACATCATGATCCTCACATCATCATCCTCGCATCATCACTAGATAACTCATGACGTGCCGTCTTGCCTTGCCGCTGGACTCTGCGCCCTTCTCAGTCCAACATCGCTGCGTATGGTCATTGAATCCATCTCCTCATCATCACCAAGGTCAGTCCTGAGTCTCGCCCCCCTCGCGCCCATCACAGTCCTATCGCCATCTTCCGTCGTCGAGGGCGGCGCGTTCCCGACCCCGCGAAGCGCGTAGTCTCTAACGACGGCCCAACTCGTCGCGAAGAAGATGATGGCGTTCCACAACCCCTGCAGCGGCAGGACAGCAGCCGCAGCAAGATGGAACTCGTAGGGAGACTGGCCCGACAACCAGCTGTGGATGCGGTTCAGACTGCTCGGGATCCAGGTGACGATGACGGAGAGACCGAACAGGAGGCTCGTGCGGAGGTACGCTCGCTTGATGGGGTCGTGGACCACGAATCTGGATGCGGCTGATGAGACGCGGCGGAGAGGCCGTGTGCACGTCGAGGCTTTGCGTCGTGGGAGGGCCGATACGGAGGAGAAGTACTGCGCGGATGGAGGCGGGTCGAGGCGGTTTTTCTTGGGGGCTGTGCTGTCGCTGACGGAGGAGCTGGTGATTTGGACTTCGGTGGTGACGGTCCCGTAGGAGCCGTCGGGACGGTGTCCATGGCTGGCTGATGGAGTGGACTTCTGTTTGTTGCGCATCGAGTTGTCAGCTTTGCTCTTCCAAATGACCGAGAGGACAATGGGTTGTATCTGCTGAGCTACGTACAAGTCGGTGATGACGTTCGTGGCTCCTCGTGGCGGAGAAGCTGTGAAGTCGGTTTCGAGACCGGAAGACGTAGTATCCTACCAGTGAATAGCAGATGACAGAGCCGGCGATGCATATCCATATCAGTAGGTAATAGGTGTAGATACGGAAACCATCCCAGTTGCCGTCTACCCAGCACCAGATCTGTCCGTCAATGCTCGTCAGGCGATGAGTCAAGATCGAGGTCAGAAAGGTAAACATGCGTGTCTTACCGTAGCATCACCATAGACAGGTCCTCGACGAGCATTCCTCACGAGTAGCAAGGTCAGGGCGATGGTGAAGGGCCCGCCGTAGCACACGAGACAGTACAGCCACCACCAGCGGCGGAAAGAGTCTGGGCTCGCACGAAAGTAGAAGACTAGCAGTACGTTGATTGCCATGGCCAGAGACCACCAAGGATCTGATTGCATGAACCTAGCCTCCAGCACCGAGTCAGGACATTCGATGGAGGAAAGACGAGGAACAAGGGATGGAGGGGCTCGGCTCGTCCACTTACATCTCAAACAAGAAGCTCTGCGTCTGGCACAAGGCCGATTGTTTTCCTTGCACGAGACCATCGAGGGCGATGATGCTGGCTATGCTGGCACCAACGTTGGACACGCTGGCGAAGACGATGAAGGTGTTCTGAACATTACGGGCACGGCGGACGAGAGCGAAGGCAATGAAGATGAAGACGACCGACACAAGGCTGATGGAGCCGCCGACGCGTTCTAATGTCACCACAGTTTTGATCTGCGTTTGGGTGAAATTCGCGGCATTGGGAGATGAGGTCGTCATGATGACATGACTCTGCGCCCGGAGGAAAGTTTCGGCCGAAAGTCAGTTGTGCCAGTATCAGGCAGAGCCCTCTGCCGAAGCGAACAAGGACTGATGCTGAATGGCCACAGCGTCCCTTATGTCCTCGTCGTGAAGGCAGGCCCCTGTGCCAAGGTGGCTCAGCCGCCTGGAGAGCCCAGTACCACGAGCTCATTGAGGCGAATGCGGCCAAGTCGTATTCTCGGGACGATGGACTTTGTGCCACTACTTGCAGGGCCTGTGCGTGGCCGTCTCTCGCGAGTAACGCCGGTTGGTCATTGGGGGCCGGTCGGTGCGACCATCAACAATAGTCATGCTGAGTAGGTCCACCCAGCTTTATTCTCGACAGGCAAGCGATAGTCAGATGAGTTATTGAAGTGGCGCCGCGAGGGTGGAGGCTTCGTCGTCGGGAGTCCTGGTCATCTTGAGCCCCGGGAGCTGCTGACATCTCGTCATCATCGACGGGAGCCTCTCTCATGTCTGATAGCCTCCGTCAAACCACTCATTTTCACTTCGCGATGACCAAGAGTATCCTCAAGACGGCAGCTTGTATCTGTGGTCTCCAAAATAACACAGCCTTCGTTCCAATCCTGCCATTGACAATGTTCCCGTCGACACTCGTTCATCTCTCTTGATCGAGAAGGCTGCATCCATCAGCAAGGCCACATGCAGACCATAGCTCTCACCGTCCAATCACCGCACTTGGCCAAGGCTCAAAGGCTGCAGCGTGCCGTCTTCTTATCATCAGCTCAGACTAATACGCATGGAATCTCATCCTTTCAGTCTCGGTCTAGAAATGGCTGGAAAAGAGCCAATTGACTGCATTGATCGGCTCGCACTGCAGTGATTCATATGTTCATTGGGTGGAACAGCAATTCATGGTGGCGAAGTCGTCCATGCAGTGCTCAACTCCCTGGCTGCTGTCCAGGCCGGCTTTAGCGGCCACGCCGCGACCTGTGTCACATCCCATTGTCAGGCTTCGCGTAAAGTTGTATTGTCCGCTGCGTATGGACCACTTGAGCATCCCTCCTCATGGCACATCCACGCGTCAAGCCCCCGATCATTCTTGGGTGGTCTCTACGCTGGTATCTTGATTGTCAATCCTTGTTCTGGAAATCTTGCAAGGCGAACGTCCCTACTCTCATTCGCGAAGATGACGGTCTAGGATCTCGACGTGATTGAATCGCAGAAGCTGTCGCACACAGTTCGGCGTCGTTTCAGACAAATGGTGTTTGGCTTCAGGATTCCAACATTTGGGGATCCGTGGTCAAGCCATACTTACAAGGCAATTTCGAGTGCAGAGTCATTGATTCTTGCCGCATCTTCGTAGTCACTCGCTTTGCTGAAAGTTTTGGAGTTTCTAGTCTCCAATCTCTGGAAGTCCCGAGATCAATCTGCCTGTGGTTCGCAGATCAAGCATGTCATGATCTCTGCACCTACCAGATCGAGTCAAGAAAACTTGCAACTCAGTAAAAATATTTTGCGGCGAAGCGAAAGGAGAAACGAGCCGTCCAGCTCGTCAATTAAATTTACGCGGTCCATCGAGACCTCATGTTGCACTTGTCGCTTTACTTCCGTCTTCCGTCTTGTTTACCGAGTGACCACCTCGGCACAACCGATGTACAATGTGAAACGCCTAGGTGGTGTACAAAAAGTCCGGTCGCTTGTCACCGAGAGCACGTATCTCTGCGTCCGACTTGCCCTCAACCCAATGATCTCGCTCGCCTCGGCGACGTTTCTTGTTTTCGATGCTCAGTAAAGTCGTGAAGATCAGAGAGCCCCCAAACATACACACAACCAGGTACGCAATGATGGTTCCATGACCCTGAAAATAGCGGGGAGGCCAACGGTAGATGACACTGCTCACGACACCGTTCAGGTTTCCCCAGCCGATGACGAAGCCCAGCACAACGCCACGTTTGTAAACACCCTCGACATTGTTGGCAACCCAGGCGATTGTCAAGGAGATGGGCGGGTAGATGCCCATAGCACCGAGAAATGTGCCAGCGTATTGAACGGCAGGATTCGTACTAGCGATGAGCATGATGAATCCGGCTATGCCAATCACGGCGCAACCCATGATGAAAATGCCGCGTTTTTGAGTCCTGTCTGACCAGAAGCCGACAATCACGGTGAGCACAGCAGCGACTGCGTAGGGTGGCACGCTCAGGAGCTGATTTTTGACGATTTGGTCCGCCGAGGTAAAGCTCATGGAAGTAATGATGGTCGGAAGAAAGACACTGAAGGAGTACAGCGGCATAAGAGGACCCATGTAGATCAGCATGCCCATGTACGTCTTCCAGTCCTTGACAGCGATCCAGAAATATTTCCAGCTAAAGGCTTCGTGCTCAGCAGAAGCTTGCTTGTCGCCTTTCAGACGTAGTAGGACGCGCGCCCGGTCGTCAGGGGACAGGAACTTGGCCTCGTCGGGGAAGTCATGAACCATGAAAAAAGACAACATGCCGACCAGAATGGTGAGGATGCCTTCAATGATGAAAATCCAGGCCCAGCCAGCAACACCGCGAAGTCCATCCATTTTTTGAATGGCGGCAGCCAGAAGACCACCAAATGATCCGGCCAATGCGGCTGCCGAAAAGAAGATGGCCGCTCTGAGTCCGAACTCGTTGCGTTTATACCAACACGATAGGTAATAGTTGACGCCAGGGAACAGACCAGCTTCAGCTATGCCAAGGAACCACCGACCTGCCATGAGACCAGACCAATTCTTGACAAAGCCCATGCCGAGCATGCAAGCTCCCCACAAGATCCTAAATGAGGCAATTGAAGCTTAGCACAGGACCCGACTTGCACATGGAATCCATGTCTATGGCCTGGGACCTACATAATTATAGGGATGAACCTCGAGGGTCGTGTTCTTTTCAAGAGAATCTGCGTGAACACCTCGAAGAACGCATATGATATGAAGAAAATGACGAGTGTCAAGGCGTATCTTATGGACTTTGGATCTATGTCGAGATCCCTTTCAAGGTGGGCAATTTTGGCGTTTCCGATGTTGGTCCGGTCCAGGAAGCAAATTAAGTACAGAAGGCACAACTAGAGAGGGTGAGATGTCAGAGAAAGATCTTTGCTAGGCTCTGCCAAGAGGACAGCACGTCTCGGTAGCTCAGGCAGAATGGTGAAGGCAGAGGTTCGAGCACGTACCCATGGTATTAATTGGATATCCAGCTTCCACAATAACTTGCGGTCCTGTGCGTTTTCGTAGAGAGTCAGTCGCATTGAGATTAGAAGGCACGCAATGGCGGATCATGGTCGGGGACGGGAGATGTTTTACAATTTCTTGCCTTTCGGCTACCGATAAGCCTGCATCAGGATCGAAAAAGTGCGAGGCTTCATCGTTGGACGAGTTGCTCTTGGCATCGTGCTCGCTGGGAGTACGTTTCTCCATTTCGGTCTTGTTGAGTCTCAGTGAACGCATCGAAATGTCTCGATAAAGTGTTTTCCCTCAGCTGGTGGCTGATGAGCAGAGAAGAAAGATGACTGTCCTCGGTAGGCCAGCAAAGTGCGCAGGCACAAAGGGCGTGCTGTGATGTATAATTGCGCGCCTCGATTCCCCACAGGAGGTAAAGACCTGGACATGAAATTTATATACGTTGCCCACAGGCTGAACTTGACGTAGGCCCCGTCTTGCGGTCTTGCAATTTGTCAAAGACGCAAAGACCGGGGTGCCCTATCGGAACCCTGTTTCTCCCCTATCCGCTTTGCTCGTCTTGGTGGCCAACAGCGATGTCGTCCCCAGCCTAGGCTGGCCTGGGTTGGGCGTGGACTGGGCTTACGCCGGCTGACGATGATAGGCTACTGCCGGGACCGTCAGATCAATCCCAGATCGACACAGAATGCGGGGTCGTTTATGCGTTTTGAGGGTATAGCAGCAGCGGGAGCCTATACCCACAAGGCCGGGGAATTGAAACCAAGGCGTCGGTAGTCTTATTGTCTTTCGTGGAACCTGGACGAAGTCGACACGATTTGTCACTGCTAGAAGAGGAGGGGGTTCCCCTCCCCCCAAACGGAAGGGTAAAGTAGCTTAGGAGAGCAAGCACTCGAGGAGTGTGCCCGCCCTGGCAAGAGCAGACCTTTGTCATGGCTCCTTCCCGACTTTGTTTGTCTCACTCAGATTTCGCGTGCGTAGTCGCTCTTGCTTACGGTCAGCTGGGCCTCCTGGCCTCTCATCGCTCCGTGCTTCTGCTACCGGGGGAATTGAGTTGGTTCTTTGCCCAAGAGCGGCGACAACAAAACATGTTCGTCCACGCTTGCCATTGCATAAGCGACAGATCCTTGCCATGTTCTCATTAACTTGGTTTCGAGGCAGCCACGTCGTCGCTTTTCAGTAGTGCGTAACACGACAGAAATGAGTTGAGGGCCGAGTCGGCGTCCAGTCGGGGACACCATCAAGGGAAATTTGCCTCCTCGGTGCAGCAGCTTTGACGTGGGCTGCACACTGCGTGCTGTGGTTGTATGCTTGTGCTCCTTCAGCTTTGCCACGTGTAACCGTAATATCGAGTCTTGGGGACCACGTTCAACCACAATGTGCCCTATCAGACGAATCCTCGGGCATGCTGCAGTGTGACCGGCAGGCCACGTTGCATTCGCACACAACCCCCGAGAGAAGGCCTGGGTCGAACAAATCATCTGGCCTGGGCCTGCGAGAAACATGCTCGTTTTCCCGGTCGCCTGTGTCCGCATGGAAGGCGAGCCGACGTTGGCTCATGGCAATACAAATGGAATAATGGAATACCGTCCGGGGCGCCGAGCAATGATGACTTATTGGTGGACTTCCTGACAAGTCACTTCTCTTAAAGCTGCTTCCCTGGCCCATGCGTCTCTACGGGGTATTTCCCCCACCAAAGCGTCGGTTATGGCTGATTGGCGCACATCCCTGTTCTTCCTCTTCCTGCTGTAGCGCCCCCTACTTGGTGCTGCGAGAGATAAAAGATAGTCACACTGAGGAACTGTGAAGGTCTGTCTTCAACGGCGACGGCGACGCTTGACAGCTAGACAGCTAGACAAGAAGAACGAATCTGCGCTCCAGAATTTTGAGCCTCTCATGATGACGCTGATGATGGGTTTGCTATTTTCCTTAGTGCTCACCCTTCAATTGCCTATTTACGCCCGAAGGCGGGAGCAAACAACACCATCAACACGGTCATCCCGCTCGACCAACCGCAGTCCGTAAACGCCGTCTGGACAGGTGGTCAGGGTACCCCGGCAAGGGCAAGGATACAGCTTCTCCTCACGAAAACGAAAAGGAGGGGGAAAGGGAGCAAAACGCCACGAAATTGTTTTTTCCCTGGCCAACACAGCTCGTCCGAAGTTGTGCGACGGGCTGCCATGCATGCTCCGTGTCGGCATATCCTTCCAGCCTGTCCAGGCTTGTCAGCTCTGCAGACTCTACTCGATGAGTGTCCGACAGCGAGGATGTCTGAGAAAAGTACGCACAATATGGATGGCTAGCAAGCGGTCACCCGGGTAGTCGGCAGCGTTTGCTGTTGTTGCTTTCGTCCGAACCTCTGTGTCGGGACGCCGAAGCACGGTTCACTCACGTTCAATTGCAGGGACAAGCCAACAGAAATTTGGCACTTCTAACTTTGTTCATTGACCTCCTCTATGAGGAAATGAAGTGATCAAGACGCCATGCCCAAAACGCCATGCCCATGCCCATGCTCATGCAACCAATCCATACCAGAGCCGCGTCAAATATGATGAATGTGAAATTGCGCTCTGATACGTCAACGTCTGCAGCTCCCACCATGTCCATCTATTCGAATGGCAATCCCTCCAACACCCTCATAGCCCTTGTACCCTCCTTTTCAAATAGTGTGACCATGGCCTCGCACTCATGCTTGAGCTTCTCTTCTGCTTGCCCTGCATTCAAGTAGATCCACTCCTCGACCGTCATGCGCTTCTCCGGACTGCCGAGCTCCTTGCCCTGCTTCAAAAGTCGGGCGATGATATTCTCCTTGTCCGACGCGGCACGCGGACTCCCCAGCACGGCGTCGATGTCGATGGCCGTCCATGGCGTTTCGCTTTGCAGCCCCGCAAGAATCATTCTACGCTTTGACGGGGAGTTACGCATTGGAGTGGCGGCGACTGGGGCAAGCGCGATGCGCGTCGTCTTGGCGCTGGCAGCTGGTGCTGAGGACGGCGGGAGGTTCTCAGCGTCGGATGCTTGTGGCGATGTAGAGGGCGACAATACTGCTCGCCGGGCTGAAGGCAATGGCAGAACTGTCTTGCTAGGTGTGGCAGGCGCTTCAGCTACCGGTCTCGATTTGGACAAGGCTGGAGAGCGAGTTTCCTGACGACGAGGTGTCCTTTGTGGGCCTGGTGATAATGTATCTCCGTCACTATCCTCGTGAATGTCCGTTGTCACATCTCCCGATCGCGCATTGCTCTGACTCGAAGAGGTGGGTTGCTGCCTCCCTTTCGGCTCTACTTGCGGGCTACTTAGAATGTTGGCTTTTGTCGCCGACTGCATGGAGTCTGGACTGGGCGCAAATTCATCGTACGTGCCAAGCCTTTCCAAGTCGGCTTCCAGCTGGCGCTCGATTTCCTCGTCGTCGGGAAAGTAGGCAGGCGGCGCGCGCAAGGACGCCGCGGAAGCAGTGAATGATGGGGCTGCTTTGCTGGGTTGCGTGTATGATGTGCTCGTACGACTGATCTTGTTCGACGCATCGATCGCCTGAGTGTCCTCCTCCGGTGTCATGAAGGAGATTTCTGTTTGGCTTCTTTCATGGATCACAGAGGCATGCTTCTTTAGAGCTCGTGCTTCCGATACCATCGTCACGGAGTCGTCCATGTCATCGGTTGGACGTTTCTTGCCCCGCGTCGTCTTGGCAGCCTTTGGTGTGGCACTTGATACGTCGTGGTCAACATCGGCGTCCACCTCCCCTTGACCCTCCTTCGCTGAGGCGATCTGGACCTTCTGTGATTTGGCCTTGCCCGCCTTCGTGGTCGTTGTGGCTGTCCTCTTCTTCTTACCTATCGCCTTCTTCTTTCCCCCTACCGTCATGGTCGATGCGGTCGTCATGACACTATCGTCCGGCTCTACCGCCGCGTCGGCAACTGAAACCATATCCGACATGGCAGTGGTTGTGGATTGTATGGAGAGCCTTGAGGCTTTTGAGCTTCTTGCAGCTTTGCCGCGATTCGGCTTCTTCTTCGCGCCACCGAACTGATTGAGTAGCATGAAGAAAGTACAGTCTGGTGACCGACTAATGTGCTCGTCGCTTGTCGACTGTCAGCTTAATTTCCAAGTTTAGAGTCAGACTTGCGCCATACTATGGTTTATCACCCTGTTCCCATCCGTCCAGAGCTAGTTGGCAGTAAGCGCAAGTGGCCATGTCGTCGGATCCTTCAGTTGGCGTATAACTCCAACCCGCCTCAACAAGCTGCCATATCATGTCAGCGAATAGAATTCTATTTGAACGAAAAGCACTTGGCTCACCTGCTTTGTTTTGCATTTCCATCCTCTTTTCCCTTCGTGTGGCCATTGCCCGCAAAAAGTCGACTTGCGAGCCTCCACCATTTGAGACAGATTTGGATCTTGCTTCGAGTATTCTTCAATTTGAGCTTCAATCGCTGCATGTATAGCCCAACCGCAGTTTGGTGCATGTTTCAGATGCTCTTGTAGCGGATCATCGCCCGCCTCCCAGCCGTCCAGGCCTTTTTCGCAGAGAAAGCAGTGGCAGTTGTCAGGGTTCTCGGGATAAGGTTCGAAATAGAAACCTGCCTTCGCCAGCTGTTGCCTCAAGGTCAGCCTCCAAAGATGAGCAGTGCAATTATGTGTATCTTTCAGTCGACATACGCTTGAAGGCTCAAGCTGCTTATGTGGCCAGTTTAAGGCTTTCCCGCGCCCCCCAGCAGCCGATCCCCTCTTTTTGGAGACCTTTTGGAAAGAGGCAAGTCGCGCCTCATACGTTATATATTGACTCATGGCCTGGTGGTCGAAGTCGAGATCCGGAGTCCCTCGTGTTTTCTTGCCCGCAGTCGCTGATTGTCGAAATCGGTGACGCGGAGGCGCGTGGAGGGATCGGTCGCGATTGGAGAAAGCGCGAGGGCTTTGTCGACTCGCACCCGTGGTATACAGCTTCTTCGGACAGGAGGCGTGGTGAATGACAACGCTGCAACGATTTGTGACAATTTGCGCCGCTGCCGCCGTAGACTGTGAGCGCAAAAAGGGATGCTGCCCGGTTTGAGCTTCAGATCTGTGAGCAACAACCGTGTTTGTTTACTTCAGTCAAATGCGGGGCCCTCGACAGCGAATGAAGGCGCTGATGTCCTACCCGGGCCGAGGCGTCGGCCCTAAGCTCCACTGATGCAACAACTAAAAGATGCCGAGGTCCTCATCATCGATCGCAGCAATGTGGTTCGTGGATGTACCAATGCATCATTGATCTTTCTGGGCCCTTGGGTGCAAGCTGGCACGGGACAACAGACTGCCGGCAACGCGTATCAGCACATCGCTGCACGTTCGTGTGATATATCTCGGGCCTATATGCTGTACTATTTCTACGAGTTAGGGACCAATTCTGCCATTTGGGTTGATTATTCCGGTGCATGCACGTCAGCAATATCAATTGCACGGGAAAGACCTTGGTGTAGCGCATTGGAACGCTTCATTGACATCGTTATCCAGCCTAGGTAAAGAGATGGAACATCTGTATCTGATAGGATATGATGCCTGTTCGGTTCTTCACAATTTGCCAGCATCTCTCATGGCTTTTTCACCGTCCACAAGGACGCACCAACCCTCGTGTCCGCGACCGCCTGCTCCGTAGACGACTGACTCAAAGGCCCCCTCCTCGAGGGCCAACTTCAGCACTTCATCGTCGAACGAGCCAGGTTGCATCCAGATGGCGGGAATTCCGACAGCTTTAGCCTCCTGCAACACCTTGGCCGTGACAGGAGGAGCCGTGATGATGGAAACTCCCGTTTCTCTTGGATTCGACAGAGAGGAAAGGTCAGGGACTGTCTGGTGTTCCTTGCCGGCGACGGTCACCGAGGAAGATCCAGGGTTGATGGGAGTCACTTTCAGTTCATGGTGCAAGTACCACGCGTGGACTGCAATCGAGCAATAAGGTATTAGTCTAGGAGGGCCGGCACGAAGGTCCAAGACGAAAGGTGAGGAGGGGGCAGGCTAGTGAGAAGCAGCAGCACGCACCTTTGTGACCGAATTTGGCCGGATTTGAGCTTGCGCCCACCACTGCAAATGCGGGCAAGGCGAAGAACTTGCGAGCGGCGACCTCGGACGCCATATTCAGAGGAAACTGTACGGGATCGGCTGCAATGATCTTTCGCAGGCGTGGACGTTATCGAGCACGAATTGTACTCCGTACATGCGCACGGAACATTTTGTTGGGGCTAGCTACCGGGCAGTCCAAAGCGCAAAAGGATGCTAGGCGTCAGCTAACGCTACGGGGTCTTCGGCCCCATCTTCTATGGCTAGGGGCTCTCGTATTATCATTCGAAACTGGTCCAAAGTCCGAGGTCGGCCGAATCGGCGTTTCCTTCATGATGAGCCACGCGCGCCAACTTCTTAAGAATCGGCTGACAGATGTTGTAGTATACAAAAAGAATATATATGAGAGGCTCGGAGTTATTGCGGCCAGTGAATCAATTGCAGCAAACCTTTTGATCTTGATGCTGGATCTGTAGCCATGTCGCTCTTCGCGTAGGTTGTCCCTCGTCATCCTGCATGATCGGTGCTGACATCAGGTCCGCAGGAAAGCTACCTTCTCTGCAGCCAATTATGCCGCAGCCAGACCATCGTATCCTGCAAGCCTGTTCAAGACGGTCCTCGCCCATCACAATGCTCAATCTTCATCAGGCTTTCTCCTGGATGTTGGTTGCGGCCATGGACTCATCGCTCGGGCCATGAGCCCACACTTTGGTGAAATCGTGGGCATCGATGCAAGTCCGGGCATGGTGAAGCAAGCCGCTTCCATGACGCAGAACCCCAAAATCTCATTTCGTCAGGCAGGCGCTGAAGACTTATCCTTCCTTGACGACCAATCAGTCGACATGGTTGTTTCTGGACAAGCTGCGCACTGGTTCGACTACACCAAGGTCTGGCCAGAGCTGTCACGAATAATGAAGCCTGGTGGCACACTCGCCTTTTGGGGCTACAAAGACAACGTTCTGGTTGGCCACAAAAGCGCCAATGAGATACTAGATAAGTTTTGCTATGCCAAAGGCGAGGTTGAGCCCGGTGTGGTGGGCATGCAGAGCTTTTGGGAGCAACCGGGACGAAACATCCTGCGCGATCTTCTGCAACAGGTCGAGCCGCCAGAGGCAAGTTGGCTTGACGTTGACCGCCTCCTCTACGACGTCAAACTCGACTGCCCAGATGAGCCAGATGTCGAGGAAGCGTGGATGCAAAAAAAGATAACCCTTGGCCAGTTGGAAGGCTACGTCCGTACATTCAGTGCATTCCAGGGTTGGCGCGATGCGCATCCAAATGTGAGGAGTCGAGCAGAAGGCGGCGAAGGAGACATTGCTGATCTACTCATGGAACGACTGGTGGCGTCCGAACAACAATGGAAAGATGTTCGAGGTGCTTGGAGAGATGTGGAAGTGACCACAGTCTGGGGGACGTATATCCTCATGGCAAGGAAACGATAGGCTGGGCCCGACAGCAAGCGCTCACGTGCCACCGCATTGCTTTGTGCAGTACGTCTGGCACGGCGGTAGAGAAGGCGTCGTGATCAATCGAAAGCCATTGCGACACGTCCCCAAATCAAACGAATGTATCACCACTTTCAATTAGTTCAGGCGCGTAAAAGTAGACAGTGGGGGAAAGCGCGGGTCCGTCATGAGTGCAATACATGCTCCCTTGACTTAATGGGTTTCGAACCTTGACCCCTGGCCCCTGGAAGCCACTGGGCCTATCGCAAATGAGGCCATCGAGGAGTCAGGCAAGACGAGCACCCCTTGCCAGCCTTGCAAAGCCCTCCTTTGACCAGCAATGCGGTTGCCCCATCAAACATCATGGCAACTCTCTTGCCGACTGCCCGCTTGCCTGACCTCTTTACTGAAACCGACCCAGGGCCCGGCTTTGGGCTGGCACGAGGCGTGGGGCCCATTGCCAGACAACGTCTGTTCGACGAGAACTTGTCGTGCCCTTCCCATTGCAATTCTCTCAACTCCATCAACAGCGGCCGCACTGCTCGAGTCGGGACTCAATTTACCCTCATCACGATAGAAGAACAAGGACAAACGAGACCGTGCGGACGCGCGACGATACCTTCCCATTCCAGCCACGCGCTAGTGCCATCCTGCAGACGAGCATACAGGAGACCAATTACAATGGTGAGTTGCCCCAGCACCCGAACACTGCGTTGCCGTAAACAAAGGAGCCCCACGACCACCCAACGGCGCCATGTGATTCGTCGACTGCCGACCATCAACAGCCATTGGCACCTTACCAAAGGAACACAATCCGAAGAGACAGGCGCCTCAATCTCGGGTTGCACACAGATCGGACTGCCAGCGCAACAAGACTCTTTTGCCTGTATCCCCGCCTTTCACAAAGTCGAAATCTTTCACAGAACGACACTCCCTCACCGCCGCACCGTCAGCGCTCGACTGCATCTTTCGCGGCCAATCTCGCTCATCTTCCGCGCGCCATCGAGTGGCAGCTCTCTTTCTTCATCGATTGCGACATCGCAGCAAATCTACCAGAGACATGTCTTCTAACCAATTCGATTCCCAGGCTTCCACCAACTACAAGGAGGCGTTTGCCCTCTTTGATAAGCGTGGCAATGGCCGCGTGACTGTCGACAGCCTTGGCGATCTGCTCCGCGCTTGCGGTCAAAACCCCACGCTCGCCGAGATCAAAGACCTCGAGAAGACGGCAGGAAGCGAGTGTGAGTAGATCGACACTTGTCATTCGACCTGAGCCGCAACAGCTAACCCATGATGAATCTCGGTTGACAGTCGACTTCGAATCATTTCAGCGCATGCTCAACCGCCCTGGAGGTTTTCGCGACCCTGGCGAGCCCGAAGAGTACTGCCGTGGATTTCAGGTGTTCGATAAGGACATGACGGGTTTCATCGGTGTTGGACAGCTCAAGTATATTCTCACCAACCTGGGCGAGAAGATGTCGGATGAAGAGGTCGACGAGCTGCTGAAGGCTGTGGACACAACTTCCGGCCAGGTCAACTACACCGGTTCGTGAATTCGGTAGCGCTGATCTTAATCAGAAAGAAATGACTGACACAGGCACTGCAGAACTGGTTCGAACCATTCTCGCCAATTAATTCGGTCGACATAGCTTCGTGGGAGATTTTTGTAGGGACGCTTGTGACAGGAGATGGCTCCTAGGTCTTGATTTGCATTTACAAACGGAACGGCGTTAATTCTACTCACTTTCTTGACTTGGCAATCAATACACGATGGGCGGCTCACAATGGCGCAGCAGTTCGTCAGAGCCTTTGATGAATTTTGTGTATGGATATACGAGAACTTGCTCTCTCGTAGAACGCTTGCATGCATGGCAGATGCACGAATTCCTCAACATTTTTCCTTCCAGAGAAAGAAAAAAAATTAGTTGATTCAACACAAGTTTTCAATATTTTGCGGCGTGAATGAGGGCTATGAGCGACCATGGAATAGTCAGGCGTATCCGGACGATGTCATTTTTAAAGGGAATTATTCCACGTCATTTGCCGCGATGCCGCGGCCAGGTGATCATTCAGTACCACAACCAAGTGCATGATATCAGGGACCAGCCAATGCATTCTTGGAGCAGCCAGGCCAAGCTCAGAGCCGTTCAGCAATGACCAGAGCTCCTGGCCAGACTTGTCTGGAGGCCGCTTGCGTGGTCGAGCCAGCTGCTTTCCACGCTTCGTCCCGAAACTAGAGCCAATCAGCACCCACCCACACGCCGCCAGGCAAATGCTCTTCCTGCCGCTTCCTCTTTCCACAACGCGAGCTTTGCCAACGTCACCGATTGATGCATTTTGCGTTGTCACAAAGCTGCCTGTGTACTACTATGCTCTGACCAGCGTCGTCTCAACCTTTGCAGCATACAGGCACCATCCCGGGGCCGATCACCTAGTCAAGTACGCTGGCGCGGCTGAGTTGTTTGAAACTGCCCCTCCCCCTCTTGGCTCTTTCTTTTTCTGTGCTTGTCATTGCCGCCACGCTGGCTTCCTCACGGGCCTTGGGCCGCATCACTGCTCTCGTTGACCACCTCCTTCCACAAAGAGGGAGCAGACAGCTCGTCAGGACCAATCTGCGACGCCCGTTGACCACCCGCAAAATGGCCGGCCCTCAGTACCAGAGTCCTCCGCAGGCGCCGCCGTTGTTCACTCACACCCCAGACTCCGTTTTGGAGACTGTGGATCAAAATAACAAGGGAGTCAAAGCCATCTTGGACAAGACGGTAGCCGAGGTCAGCACTGAGAATGCCTCGTTCTCCAACACCCTACTGCCTGGCTTGGTCAATGACAACAAGATTGAAGTGGCCAATCACATCGCCATGTTCTATCAAAGCGTTTCCACCAGCAAAGAGCTCAGAGAAGCGTCGAGAAAGGCACAAGAAATCTCTGACGACTTCTACATTGAGATGTCGATGCGTGAAGACATTTTCAAATTGGTTGACGCTGCCTACAGCACGCGACACTCACAAAACCTCGACGGTGAATCGCTTCATGTCTTGGAAAAGGAGCGACAGAAGTATATTCATAACGGCCTTTTGCTGCCTGTCGGCCCTCAGAGAGACCGTTTCAAAGAGATACAGAAACTTTTAAGTCAATTGTGCATTGAGAATCAGAAAAACCTCAATGAAGAATCTGGCGGCGTCTGGTTTGCTCCGGAGGAGCTCGAGGGTGTCCCTGCTGATGATCTAGACGTCGCCCAGCTTGAAAAGGGAACAGGTGATAACGAAGGCAAAGTCAAAGTCACGTTCAAATATACGCACTACTTCCCGGTGTGCAAGTATGCCAAGAGGGAAAGCACGCGTCGCACCTACATGATTGCCTCGACTAACAAGGTCAACAACAATGTCGCAAACTTCCACGAAATCATCAAGCTTCGAGACGAGGCTGCTCGCCTCCTTGGCTATCCAGACCATGCCAGTGTTGTCATCTCCAACAAGATGGCCAAGACTACCGGCAGAGTCAATGACTTTCTCGGTGATTTGCGCAACCGACTGGCCCCTGGTGGCGCGAAAGAAACTGCGCGTCTCCTCGAGTACAAGAAGGAGGATTGTGAATCTCGTGGTATCCCTTTTGACGGAAACTTGTATCTTTGGGACGCTTCTTACTATTCTAGAATCATGAAGGAGCGAGAGTACAACTTTGATGAGGCCGAGGTGTCGCAGTACTTCCCTGTAGATACCACGTATCAAGGCATGATCAAGATATTCGAGCAGATCTTTGGCCTCGTGTTCATCGAACTAAGCAAGGAAGATCGGATTCGCTTGAGTCCCACTGGCAAATCACAAGACATCGCTTGGCATGAGGAGGTCATTGTCTATTCCGTGTGGGACGACGAGGCCGCTGGAAGCGGATTCGTGGGGTATCTGTATCTGGACCTGCATCCCAGAGACAACAAGTACGGTCACAATGCCAATTTCAACATCGGCCCCGGCTTTGCCAAAGAGGACGGCACTCGACACTACCCCGCCACTGCTCTCGTCTGCAACTTCAGCAAACCGTCCGCAACCAAGCCAGGTCTCCTGAAGCATCACGAAGTTGTGACTCTATTCCATGAACTCGGCCACGGCATTCACGACCTCGTCTCCCGAACCAAGTACAGTTATTTCCACGGAACCCGGACAGCGGGCGACTTCGTCGAGGCGCCGTCCCAAATGTTGGAAAATTGGTGCTGGACTCCCAGCGTCTTGAAGTCCCTGTCTCGTCACTGGGAAACTGGCAAACAGATCCCCGACAACTTGACCGAGAGGCTGGTCAAGACGAAAAACTTCAACTCGGGCTTTTCGAACCTCAACCAACTCCTCTACGGTATCTTCGACATGACGATCCATACGCCAAAAAGCCACGAAGAAGTAGAGAACATGTCTGTTGTTCGCTTGTGGAATCAGCTCCATCGAGATATCACGGGGATGAAGGGCCCTGAGGATCAGGGTGAAGGACTGTGAGTTTTGACACTGATCTTTGTATACCACCTTTCCCCTCTTTCCTTTCTTATTCCGCGTTTGTCCCTTGCTTCAGCAATTTCTCTGCGACAAAGACATTGTATCGCCTCCAGTACTGATTTCTTCTAAAGTGAATGGGGCCACCGATACGCCACCATCGGCCATTACATCGGCGGGTACGATGCTGGCTACTATGGATATCTTTACTCCCAGGTGTTCTCTCTGGATATGTTCCATTCCTTCTTCAAGGAAAATCCCATGGACGGGGTCCAAGGCCGTCGCTATCGGGATCTCGTGCTCAAACGTGGTGGCAGTCAAGCAGAGCTCGATACGTTGAAGGACTTTCTGGGCAGAGAACCCAGCACAGAAGCTTTCTACAAGGAGCTGGGACTTGTTTGAAGGATTGTATTGGGCAAAAGCCCCAAGTTCACTGTATTAAGGGTGGATGTCAGAAGGGGAAAATAGTACCAAGCACACACATTTCCATCCTATCCATAATCCTTCGTCGCGTAGACCATTAGCCCGTGTGCACTTTCCGCCACTTGTTGTGCAGTTTACCCATCGAAATCAAACTTATCAAGGCACATCACGGCCACTCTGCTAGACAATTTTTCAGAACATGTTGAGTATGATGGCCGGCACGGCTGCCGCCATACACGGCCAGGACCACGTGACCAGCCTGGATGCAGATGCCGTCACAGTCGGCAATTTGGACGATGTGTATGCCGACGTGCTCTTGAGTGATAGCGAAGAGATGGTAGCGTTGACTGCAGTGCTGACAGTATGGCTTTCACTAAGAGCAAAGGAGTTCGGGCTCTGTATTGCGGTGGTGCTCGTCTCGGTGATTGCGAGCGCGCTGGTCGTCGTTGTTGATGGAGGAGAGATGCTGGAGGTCGTGACCGCCGAAGTCGTGTTCGCGAATGAAGGCGCGATGATCGGAACTGGTGTCTGTGATTCTGACACCGTGGTTGTGGGGATCGAAGACGTCGTGTCTGGGATCGTGAACGCACTTGATGAAGTGGATGAAGGCGAGGGGGGAGGCGGCGGCAAAGATGTGGACGAAAGTACAGAGGTTGAGGTGAGCGTGGACGACGGTACGAATGACGACGACGTCAGCAAAGACTCTGAGGTTGGCGGCACCGATGTCGAGGACAGCGGCAGAGACGTCGAGGACAGCGGCAGGGACGTCGAGGACAGCGGCAGAGACGTCGAGGACAGCGGCAGAGACGTCGAGGACAGCGGCAGAGACGTCGAGGACAGCGGTAGAGACGTCGAGGACAGCGGTAGAGACGTCGAGGATAGCAGCAAAGACGTCGAAGAGGACGACGAAGGTGGCGAAAGCGACGATATCGTCGATGGCGTCAGAGTCGAGCTGGTCTCTTTTGCAGATGTCGAGCTAGCCTGTATTGTAGAAGTCGTCGGTGGAGAGGTACTTGGAGTCTCAGTCGAAGAGAATATCGTGGAAGAAGTGCTTTTGGAAGTGGAAGAGGTCGTGGGGACAATGGGTGTGAAGCCACTGCTGCTGGTCTCGATTTGACTGCTTGTGCTTATGATTGGTGTATCTGTCCTAATTGGCTGCGGCGTTTCCATACCCGTGCTCAATGGTGGGTTTGTAGGTTTCCCTGCGCAATATGCGTCAAATTCATTGAGTTCTTTAGGAAGGAAATTTGTACCATCTGTGCCATTGGGGCTGAATATCTTGTTGCATCCACGGCAGCTGTCGACGGCGCGAGGATATCCACTGTTAGTGAAGCAAAGTCGGGGTTGGAATCCGATACTTTGGGCGACGTTGAAAGCATTCTGACAATCGTTCAAACAAATAGGGGGCAATTTATTAAAGTCTCGTTTTGTGAGCTTGCACGCGCTTGATGGGCTTGTGTCAATGCCCCGCCCAAAAAAGGCAGGGAATCGTGAAGCTCTTGGCCAAGGGGGGATTGATGCATGCGAATTCCAGTCGCCCGTGGAAATGGTCGTAAGCTGGCCATTCACTATCTTTTCGTATACTTTAAGTTCGAAAATACCATAAGACAATCCAAATTGTTCGGGATTGAGATTGAAGTATCCGAATGGTAGCGGATAATAGCCCGTCTCGCAATGCTTCCAGATGACTGTCTGGAAAGGAGGCGCAGGGATACAGTCCTTTGGATCACACACAAAGTCATCGCTCGGCGGATGTGGCCATAGATTGCAGCCAGATGGCTTGGGGAGGTTGCAGACAAAGCCTGGCCTACAACCGAATAACAATTCAGATTGTGCACTGCGCGCAGCAACGGCTCCCGTAGGCGATGGACACAAAGAAACGGTGAAGATCGGCGTCACCGTGACTGTGCTGGCTGGTACAGTGAATGTCGATGGGGGCACTGTCAGCACCGCTGTTTCCACAGTCGTAGCACCAGGTTGTGTGATCGTCTTCGTGATTTGTGACTCTGTGACAACTATCACGGACGGAGTTTGGGCAAGCGTGGTGGTGGAATATATTGTCGAGCCGGGAAGCGTTTCAGTTCGTCCCGGTAATGTCAGCGTGCTCGTCGACCCTGGTGCCTTCAAAGTGATTTCGTCTCCTTTTTGAGTAATTGTGACCCGCGGCCCGGGAGCTGTCACGGTGTCGTGAACCGTAGTATAGATCGTTTCGCGAACAGTTTCCACCACTGTTGTGGGTGCCGGTAGGGTGACCTGGACAGTTTGCGTTGCGACAATAGACTGTATGCCTGTGGTATACGTCGTAGCTGTCGTTGTTACCCATTCCGTCACTATTGTAGTACGACAGCCATAAGTACGACGTCTAAGGGCTCTAATCAGGAGCCAAACGTCATCATCTTCAGACACATCGCTCCGCTTGCTCGCATGGTCGGGACAGCTATCCAATCATTTGTTAGAACGGCACGTTCTGACTTGGAATTTCTCAATGAACCCACTCGACAGTTTTGGTGACAGTAACAGGATATGACTGTCAAGAATGTCAGACATACGTTCCCTAAGATAGGATGCGGCGAATTCGTGGGCCAAAACCTACGACTGGAAATATGTTCGTGGCCGTAGTAGTGATGCAGTTTGTAGTGTAATCCAATTGGATCGACACATCGTGCTCGATTGCGGCAACATGGTCTGCATCCATCCTGAAAGCCCATGGCGGTTCGTCTTGCGAAGCTGCCTCGGTAAAAGAGGCAGCCATGAGAAGCCAAAAGGGAAGTCCCACATGCATAGCGATTCGAGACGATGGCAACCTCAAAGTCGATGAGAGGTGTCTATTTGTGCACATTAGAGCCAGTAAATGCCAAGTGTGACATAACAAGTGTGACGTGAAGCTGGCATGATGACGCATATAATACAGCGTCGATTTTTGAGATTGTGAAGGCAGATTGCACTTACAGATGAGATGAGCGACTTACACGCAACTGATGTGGGCCAGAGCTCGGACGAGCTCGTTGCGAAATTTGTCGATTTGACTGCTTTCTTTCCGAGTCCTCTTTCCTCTCCTCCTTCTCTCGGGTGTCTTCAGGGTCAAAGCGAGCGAAATGGAATGGACGTGAAGACCTGTGATGCAAAGACGTGGCGACGGGGATCAAAGACAACAACAACAAATTCTGTTACGTCAGGCAGCAAACGCAGCACTCACGGACACTAGCTAACGAGGGACGAGCAAGCTGGATACTGTCAATGGCGCCACGTAACGTGACGAGCAAAATGATTGTGGCTTCTAAACGCGCGCACGGGGCAGTCGTCGTAGATAAGAGCGGCGAGCTCGCCCGCGTCTCGCTGCATCTTGACCGAGCCTCTGCTTCAGCGAGCTGCAAGCTGCAGGCCGACCCCATCATGGACAGCAAGGGTTTGCGCATGGGCTGTACCGAGGGAGAGCAAGCAAGTGACGGATGCCAGCATCCTTTCGCATTAGTGCCGTTGTGGCCAGCCTCGTCTGCTCGGTTGAGAAAACAGGCCGATCACAGACAGGTCTTCCTGCACCTCGATAATCGTCGGAGCAGCAGGGGAGCGAGAAAACAGGGGAGCTGCGGTAGCTTTACGAACAAACGCAGCTCCGAGAAGTCGGCTGCGCGCCTGTCACGCGGTACCACAGTGTAAGCTGACCCCGGTCAAAGAGAATGTACGGACAAGAAGACAGATGAGAGCTGATAGATGTATACTGTTGGCCCTGTATGCCGCACCCTGAGCAAGTAATTAGTCCCGGGGTGCCTCGAGAGGATGGTTCCAGGGGGGAAAACAATACAAATGTTCAACTCTACATCCTCCGTCCTCAAAAGCACGACAATCTTGGGCGAAGATTGGCGCATAGGGGGGTATGGCAGATGTCGACTCAGATTGGCGTCGCAAGCAACACGCTGCCTCCTCCTCCTCCTCCTCCTCCTCCTCCTCCTGCTGCTGCTGCTGCTGATACTGCTGTGGTGGTGGAGAAGATCAGAGAGAAACCGCACTCGACATCCTCTTTTTCCCTTCTGCGACTTGGTGCCAGTCCAATGCATTCACACCGTGGCCGGCTGAAGAAGAGAGAGATGCTGTCCTCCACACCATCCTGTCTAAACCGGGCCGACACCACTTCATCGGAGCAGATTTCATTGGCCGAATTTTGCGGGCCGTGCACTTAGTGTGCTGTTGAGAGGAGTGTTAGTCAATACGACCAGACGCATCAAGGTGCCGAGGACGACAACGAGCAGCGTGCAGGCCGGCAGGCATGTGGACGAGAATGAGGACGAGAAAGAGGACGAGAACGAGGGCCAGATCGTCCGGACCAGTCCTGCTGGGAGGGGCGTACGACATGCGGAACTGAATGGTCCCGTCCGGTTTGCACCACCCTGCACGAGGCATCCAGGCATCCAGGCGACCGGGGTTACCCCTTGGGCTTGTGCTCGCTGCCCGCTGCCAGCTGCCCGTTGCCATGCCTGCCAACTGCTCTGCCAACTGCTCTCTGCCAACTGCTCTCTGCCAACTGCTCCGCCAATTGCTCTGCCAACTGTTCCGAGACGATCAATACCCCGGTCTCCCGAAATTGCCTTCCTCTTTGTTTTGCTGCTCCTGCCGATTTGCCCCCAACGTTGCTGGGTTCGGACCAGGTTGGGCTGCGGCTTACGGATCACACAAACAGGAACAAGGTCATCCAAACATGCATCCGCGTTTCCTCGGTCGCTCCGCCCAAAACGCATAAAGCCGCGTCCCGCGCGAAGGATCGGGCCTGCCCTTGATGGAGGGGCCTTGATTGATTGAGGCGGGGGGGCCCGCCCACGGGGTGCACACCCTCAGCCTTCTTCCATCAAAACACAGAACCCTGACCAGTCTTGCCAGGTGTAATACTCCGTACTGCATCAAGCCAAGACCAACAAGTGGCTCGCGTCCCACCCCTTCGTCTCACCCGCAGTCTTCTGCCACTTTCATTAGTCAGGATGGTATTGCACCGAGGTGACGCCCTCGACTCCGCAGTTGGGGATTCTCGGCCTTTGTCACGGACCGGCTGGCACAATAATGGAGAGCAGTAGCACTCAGAAGGCAGTCAGTCAGTCCTTTGCGCAGTGACTTTTAAGCGAGCCCTTTGAATGATGGGTTACCCGCGTTGCTTTTCGCACGAAGGCTCCCATGAGGGCTCCGACCAGCCTCTTGCCGCGACGGCCCCCAGCTGCAAACATATGTATGTTCATGTACAGCAAATGGGCCCAGATCTGACAAGGTGGGAGAGGAGGGGAGGGGAGGGTCGAAGACCTTTCGCCGAGTCTGAGAGCACCGTAACCCATGTGGCAACGCAGCTTACCCTTGCATTCCCCTTCTCTTAGCGATTGCGATAAACGTGCTGATGGTGTAGATGCTCATGCCCGAGCTTTTGGCGTTGGCCGCTCTGTGCCACTCCAACATGTCTCCGTAGGTTCCGCGTGGCTGCCATGCTTATACTGCGCTGCCAACCCTCCTCGTAATGGAGGCTTGACAGCCCGGCCGCTTCCTTGGCCATTTCGTGTGACGAAGCATAACATCGTCGTTGAGACAGTACTCTGCTTTGACTCGACCAGTTGCATAGTCACTGGCTTCATCAAAGAGGTCCGACAAGATTCCTCCTGTCGGTCTCGCTTAATTATAGGTTCATCAGAGAGGCCTGTGCTCGAGCGCGATGGTGTGACTCCTGCCAACATCATCTGCTGACGAAACATATCTGTTTCGACAGCTTCCAAAACGTCACCAAGCGATCTCTTCTCTTATCTTCTTCCAGAATGAAGTTTCTCGCGTCCTACTACCAGGTCATTTGCATCGTCGGCTTTGGCCTGGCAAAAGCGCAGTTCAGCGGCTGGAAGAGCGATCAGATCAACACAAGCATTTGTCAATGGGAGCAGCCAAGAGGTACGTGACGTCGTCTGCTGGGAATTGATTTGGTACTCAGTAACCAATATTTTGGCGAAATAGTTGCCTTGGTTCGCGACACGGTATACCTGGACGGCGGCACTATCACATGGTCTCCAGGGCTAGCTAATGGACGCCTGGACACACGACAAGGAGAACGTAAGCTGAAGCGCCAGTATTTGTGATAGCAGCTGTTTTTGATACTGAGTTCCACGACAGCAAACAAACAGGGCTACATCCTGACCTACAACTTATCCCGGGCATTCGCGAAGGATTCGAATTTAACTGACCTCCTGGTAAAAGACATGTTTTCGAAAGCCCGAGGGGACCACAAAGACGGCTTCAGTGTAGAGCCGAATTATTTCGATGGCGCTATGTTGGCAAATGATGCTGAGTTCTTTTTGTATGGCGGTACAGTGTTCGAAAGCGATGCGTGGTATCGACCGCCTGCCGAAGACTTGGTTATGGGATACCGTCGCTACGCTTATGGTCCGCAAAAGACGTTTTCCTCAGCCCCAACAGAAGGGTCTCTCGGCAAGAACGTCACACGCTATGTAGCCTACGGTGGCGCTGCGAGCGCGCCGTCGGAAAACAAGGCGTGGTACTTTTCTGGCCTAACTTCCCCAACCCGAGGACCTATCATAACCAACGCTGGTCTCGACGGCTCGATATCTGCGACAAACGTCTCAAATACTCTGATTACCCTGGATATGACGACACAACTTTTTGAGACGTGGTCTAACGACACCCTACCCGATACCATCAAGGGAAGGGCCAATTCCGAAGTCGTCTGGGTCCCGGTCGGAAAGCAAGGCATACTTGTAGTACTCGGGGGCGTAGTGTATCCGGAGTGGTCGACTGGGTTGCACAAGTCAGAAAACGAGACGTTGAGTGTAAGCATTCCGCTTTGCAACTGTCCTACTCGGGGACGCGATTGACAATTCTCTAGTCTATGCAAAGTCCAGAATTCATGCGAATCATTGACGTTTATGACGTTAGCAACAAAGCATGGTACCAACAGACAACGAAAGGCGGTCCTGGAGCAAGAACAAGAGGCTGCGCGGTTGTAGCGCCATCGTCAGACTCTTCCAGCTTTAACATTTATTACTATGGAGGATTCGACGGAATTCATCCTCAGAGTGACTTTTCCGACGAGGTTTGGGTTCTCTCTCTACCTTCCTTCACGTGGACCCTGATATCCAAGGGAACATCGGCTCACGGGCGAGCTGGTCACAAGTGTATTATGCCATATCCAGATCAAATGATGGTTTTCGGCGGCTATGCGTCCCAGAAATCGTTCGATTGCCTGGACCAGGGTCCCATCGTTGTATTTAACTTGACTAGCGGTACATGGTTGGAGTCCTATTCGCCCACGAAATTCGACGACTACGGTGTCCACCAGGAAATCACCCGGGTAATTGGGGGCGACTCCGCGGGAGGAGCCACGATGGTTGCGCCAGCACCCTCTGGATGGTCGACAAAAGCACTGGGTGATGTGTTCTCGACTGCCTACGATAGAAAAAAGCTGAAGCACTATTGGCCTTACTTGATCTCAGCAGCTCCCACGACGACATCGGCCCCTGACAGCTCCTCCGCTCCCGATTCCCTGCTGAAGATTCTAATCCCAGCGATATTGGTCCCCGTAGCATTCTTATGCGGTATCGCCATCGCCATTTGGTACACATGTCGCAGAAGAAAGCGAGGGTCAAAGTCAACAGACGGCTCAACCGTCGCCGATAGCAGCCGGAACGTCATCATGTGGCTCAGAGGGCACGGGGCCACCAAACAACTTACCGTGACCGATTCGCGCATTGCTTCCACGGCAGTCTCGCCAGATTTGACCGAACGAGGGAGATCTCGACCATCGCCACTATCTGAAAAATCCGCTGCGGTGCTCCATGAAATGGAAGATACTCAAGTCGTTGAGCTTTGTGGTAAGACTCCATTCAGATCAAAGACGCGCCCAAGGCGTGAAATGGCTCGCGGAACTGACAAGAAATAGGGGCGAACTCGCCTGCAGAACTTCACGACACTGGTTTCACGCCGCTGAGTCCATCCCAAAGAAATCTGAGCTACTTTGGGCCCGAGTCGCCGTACAGCCCTCTGCACGCAGCTCAATTCAACAAAGGCCATCGGGCGACTGAGAGTGTAAGCACAGCGCCTCAAATGCCGCACGGAGGCATGCCAAGTGCGGAGTCGCCGGAACCGGAACCTGCTGTGCGGCTCATCAGTCGCATACAGACACCAAGTTCAGGGTCGTTGTCAGTGATTCAGCATCTCCAGGATGCTATACCAGAAGAGGCACAGATGGAGTCCCCCATGTCGCCCTGCGTGGCAAACACGAGGTATCCCGATCATCTTGCTTATCCAGCCTCGCTCGTGAGTCCGCTGCAGCAAACGGCTTCTGAGGACGAGCAGGAGTCTGGGAAAGCGATTGGACACAGAATGTGAAATGATGTCTTTCTTTGAGCGTTTTGGCATGAGTTATAAGGCAAATTGATATCTGGCCGTGGTTTTGATTGAGGAATGATATTTTTGCGTCATGCACATATTGGTATCCAAGGCTGCTTTGCTAGATCCGCGAAGACCTTTTAAACCTCGACGATATCGTCCTCCCCGTCCGAAATTTCCTCGACTCTGCCTTCATTTGGTACATCGTTTTCTGTGACCTCTTCATCCCTCATCAATATTTGAACCAACCGCTCGCAAGCTTCTTTGACGCCATCATCGTCGACACGCAGATGTGTCTCCCTGACGATGGGGTACACCTTGATCCGTCGCAGCGTATCTCTTCCCTCGCGTGTTGTCGCCAACAAGGTCAGTGTCTCAATGTGTGTCCGTACATTACTGTTGTCTGCATCCCGCCGCTTGTTGGAGGGCAAGAGCTGCAAGTCCGGCAGCATGTCCATCGAGTCCTCCACGTCGTACTCCTCGTTTCCGGTGATGGGCAGCAAAATGTACGGCAAAATGTTCATGACATCTTCTGCCATGAGTGCAGGATGCGACTCTACGTCAAAGGCAACGTTTTTGATGGTGCTCGCCACGCCTTTCCTCCTCACTTCAGACTTGTGCTCTGTGAAGACCAGGAGCTTAGACAGCGGCACAACGCCGTCGTATCCTTGCTTCGTGACGAAATAACTTCGGAGCTCGACGTGTTTCGCCAAGTCGGCGAAAACGTACGCCAAGTAGTCGTAGTTGGCGTGTTTGTTGTACGTCATTTCTTGTCCTTTGACGAAGAGGTCCATGAGCTGGTTCATGATTCGGTTGTCTGATCCGAGGGCCTCTGGGGCAGTTTGAGTTTTTCCCAGGACACTTTTGAAGCCATCCCATTTGGCTATGTTGGCTAGAAGCATGGCCAGCAAGTTTGCATTGGGCTCTTCTTGACCCTTGTGGTGCAAGTCAGCTCTGAGGCTTTGTAATTGAACTTGTGGCAAAGGGACTAGATTTGATCTTGTCATAATGAAGGACTGTGACCTTGACGACATACCACAATGTGATCCATCACAACTCCTATGAATGTGTCATCATTGGCGACGGCCTCGAGAACATCAGGGTCACCAGCAAGGTTGATCAAGATGGTCAAGACATGTTCGGCGATTTTCTACGTGCAATTCCATCAGCCACGGAAAGTTTGCAAAGCCAGGCAAAGCCAGGATTGACGAGTGCTTACGGGAACGTCGCGTATCAAGAGCTTCAAGTGCTTCACGGGCTTCAGCTGCTCTGTCTTGAACACGGCAGGCTCGGTAGTGGAATACGGCACCAAATTCTCGGCTGCGGCCAAACGGATCTGGGGATTGGGATGGGCGATGAAGCCGACGAGCTGCATGGTGCGTATCAGTCAATGAAAATAACAGAAATATTTTTCCCATTTATCGGGTGAGCTCAAAGGTACCTCTTCCAAGTCTGACGGCATGTCGTCCTGCCTTCTGTTTTGATGCTCATACGTCACAAAAGTGCAACGCAGTGAAACAAAACGGCGTTGGCGATTCACAGGCAGGGATGGGATGGTGGGTTTTTTCTGGCCTCCCAGGTCGTGTTTCATTCAACAAGACTTCTTTTGACCCACGGCAACTTTCGCTTACCACCTGCAGCTCAGATGATTACGTCTCTCGATTATGTCCTCCCTCCTTGACCTTTGCGCAGGTCTCATTCTCAGACAGCTGTCATCTTTCTTGTCTTCTCATCTCTCTCGAGGCAACTGCCTCAGGATTTCCAAACGCCTCAAATTCTTCAAAATGGCAGGCCGGCGAATAACTGAAGGGTGGGCAGTCACTTTGCATGAGGGGTGCTTCCACTTAAAAAAAGAAATGGAGCACCCCTCGTGTTCAGGCAATGTGCTTGTAAATACCTTAAAGGTACTAAAGAGTAACTGAGGGGTGGGGGGTAAACACTGCGTTCTCTTTCGTTGAATTGACCACTCAACGGAAAGCGGTGAAAGAGCCTGGCAGAGCAATCCGCCTACCAGCTTCAGTGCGCTAAACCCAATTCATCCCAAAAGCCGGCAGATGGATAAGACAAGAAAAGTATTTCGGATTTTGCACAATCGGCTACCATTTGAATGCGACAGACGCATTGATGACCATGCCCAAGGCCACCACCCCCAAGGCTGATCGCTCAGCCAGGCGGCATAACCCCCTCGAGAGCGACATCGTTGCTTCTGGTCCCCTGCGCAACAAACCTGCCAAGAAAAAAACTAAGGCCACCGAGGATGCCGACAGCAGCTTCGTCGACTCCAAGGCTTCCAAAACCATCCTGAGGATTGGTCGTGAGCTGGCCGAGGAAGAAAAGAGCGAGAGGACAAAAGAAGCGCCCAAGCATACTGTCGACTCGTTCGGCTACGGGTCTCGATTCGATGACGACTTTGACGCCGACAAAGACAATGCCCTCGATGAGGACGAGGTCTGGGGCGATGAAGATGAGATCGTCGAGGAACTTGAGGTCGACCCAGAAGATCTTGAAACGTACAAACGGTTCATGCCCGACGAAGAGGACGATCTGCTGAAGCATGGCTGGGACCTCAAGCCTTCGGGTGACGCTCAAGACCAAGGCCAGAGTCGTAATCTTGCAGACATCATTATGCAAAAAATTGCAGCACATGAGGCCGCCGAGACGGGGCAAGAGATGGGAGCTCCGGATGACGTCTACGAAATACCTGCGAAAGTTGTCGAGGTGTACACAAAGTAAGCATCACCTCTCTGGTGTTGTCGTCGGCCAGTCACTCACTGATCAATACCAGGATTGGGCAAATATTGTCTCGCTACAAGTCTGGCCCTCTACCTAAGCCATTTAAGATCTTGCCTACCATTCCTCGGTGGGAAGATGTCCTCGAAATTACCCAGCCGTTCGAGTGGACGCCTAATGCCGTCTTCCACGCGACTCGGATTTTCGTGTCGCACAAGCCCATAATCGTGCAAAGGTTCTTGGAGATGGTCGTTTTGGAGAGGGTTCGCGATGACATTCACCAAACCAAGAAATTAAATGTTCATCTTTTCAATGCCCTCAAGAAAGCTCTCTACAAGCCTAGTGCTTTTTTCAAGGGCTTCTTGTTTCCGTTGATCGGCAGTGGTACCTGTACTTTGAGGGAAGCGCACATTATTTCGGCCGTCTTGGCTCGCGTTTCTATTCCTGTACTACATTCGGCGGCAGCGCTCAAGGGTCTTTGCGATATCGCAGCGCAAGAAGCGTCCCAAGGCAGCGAAGGCGGTGGTGCCACCAACATTTTCATCAAGACTCTGCTGGAGAAGAAGTATGCCCTTCCCTACCAGGTGATTGACGCACTCGTGTTTCATTTCCTTCGATTCCGCAGCGAAGATCCTGCCAGCATGCAACAAGGCGATATCATGACCGGAATTTCTGGCGAGGGCAGCATCAAGGCTAAACTACCCGTCATTTGGCATCAGAGTCTGTTGGCATTCGCCCAAAGATACAAGGGTGATATCACCGAGGATCAACGTGAGGCGCTGCTCGATCTGTTGTTGAGCCATGGTCATTCGGCCATCGGGCCTGAAGTACGGCGTGAATTGTTGGCGGGAAGAGGGCGCGGAGTTCCTCTCGAGACTCAGGATGCTGCTCTGGATGGTGACGACACGATGGCGGTCGACTAGTAGTGGCCGCGTGGCATCATGATACAGTTGACGTGCGGGAAAACATTTGAAACTCGCGCGCGGCGTTGAGTGTCGGCTTTTGGATGAGTCACGTCCCTTGAGGGATGTACGAAGAAAATGAAGTAACCCATTCAGCCTCTCTTTCATGAATTGCATGGCCGGTTGGCAGTGTCCACACTGCAGGGACGAGAGTGTTTTGTCACAGACGCACCTTCCTGGCGCGTCTGTCAAGACAAGTCGAGAAGTGCAATCAAGTCTCGGCAGGGCCCCAATCGGGGGCTTTCATACTTTGTCCATCTTGACTGTCATATCCTCTTGTTCCTCAGCAATGCGGCAACCCTAGAAAAGTATTCATATGCGGCGCCGAGACCACGGCGAACATCGCTCCGTCCTCACCTTTCTCTCACACAGCCAATCCAGCAGTCCGGCGTCGTGGACACGAGGCGTCGTTAACACTCCGTTGCTCGCCGATCAACGTCTTGTGCGCCTTGTCTATCCGCGCGTCCCTCCTCCAGATGCTCATGCGCGCTTCTGTAACAATCCCATGTCGAACTCGCTCGTCCAGAAGGCAAAGGCATCGGTGACTACTGCGGCAGCCCCCAGTGAGACAAAGTGCGTCTGCGTACCCTGTCACGGCTGACGCATCGAGAATGATGTGCTGATACCAGGCTCTCATAGCTACTTCAATCTTCCATTCTCCTCGCTAGTTTCGCCCCTTTTATCGTTGACCTGTCCAGCGATTGCGGCCGAGACGGCGCAGCTACAGGCTCCGGGTTGGCGAAGAAACAGGCTCGACCTGAAGACGCCCCTGACTTCACCTTCACCTCTGCCGCTCCATACGCCTCAGAGTGCTTTGGCTAGGCTCTCAGGCTCGTCTCGATACCTGTCGGCCTCCCCCTTCGGGGTCGATCCTCCGCGCCCGCCCCGAGAAGGTTACGAATAGGTATGGTTCCCCGAGGGCTACTGGGCGGAGAGGCAACCAGCGAACGCAATCAGGTCCAAGAGCAATGCGAGCTCGCGATTCCGGAGATGGCGGGCTCGATCTCGCAAGTCGGCAAGTGAGCCGGATGGCAGGTATACCTCCTTGGCCTCGCCTGGGGCGTCAACGAACTCGCCCCTATCTAGGCTCGGCGGTCCGCCAATCGAACAAGCCACAAGCCCGTACTTGTCTGAGTCTGCTCATGTGCTCTCCCTTCAGCATCCAGTCGATAGGGCTAGAACTCCCAGTTCGGCTGAAAGCATCGTCGTATCACCAAGTTCGGACAGAACTACTGTGAAGGCCAGCAATAGCGTATTTCCGATTGACCAAACTGCGAAAACGCCCCTGCCTTTGACGTCGTCGGGGGGCCAGACTCCGCGTCCTGCCACCCAGACTAGTTCTGTAGCTGAGGACTCTGCCCATATCTCCAGCGGTAATGAGATCAGGGCAAAGGATGAGGCTCCTGTCGATGCAGTGGGTTTATGGTTGCACAAGAGTTTGAAGAGAGCTTCGGCCGGCTAATTCCTGATAGGGAATCCCGCCCCCGGGCATCGGGTGTGATGCCGATCACATTGTCATAGGATGTGGTAGTGGCATCGCCATTCCATGGGTTTCTTCTTGGTCGCACGGACTTGAGAAAACCGGATCCTGGCTCAAAGGGGAGGTTGAGAATTCCAAACTGACCCGAAAAATCTTCAAGCGGACTCCCACGCGATCGAAGACACGGAACCGCTCTTCTTCCCACGTGTCAAACTTAAAACGGGACTCGAGATGCGCCAACAAGGCTGCCGTCGCCAATACATCCCGAAGCGCCAACGGTGAGTATCCATGCCTGGCTGTCTTTCTGGGACATGCGTGAGTTGACCTGTATTCAAGACAGCTTGCGAACGGCCAGCATGCAATTTCCAGGGGGTGTAAGAGGCCTCCCACCCACTCATCATCTAGCAGGCTTGTCTGCATTGGCAGAGTCTAATGGGTAATAGGAAGCTGTTCGAGTGAGCACCCCTCCCATGGATGAGGACACTGCAGACGGGAAGCCAAGAGCATTCTTTACGGCTATGGCACCACCCGAGCAGACCCCGAGATCACTCACACAGCGCGAATCGTCGTCTTCTGTTCGCTTGAACTCCCATCTGTTCAACTACAGACGCAGCAGTATGTCTTCTCAGCCTCGGGAATGGTGGGAGCCATTGCCTACCCCTCGCAGTCGGCGGCAGCAGCCTTCGTCAAGACAATTCGATTTCGACGTCCCGGAACACCTTCCCAGCAGTCCCCTGTGTCCTGCAAACAGCCGTCACAAAAGTGGCGGAACAGGCCTGTGTGTGTACCATGGGCGGAGGAAGGCCGGATCCAGTCTCAGACATGAAACAGATGGGAGTGACAGGACATGATGATTGGGCGAGGTTTTCTACGGTTCGGCCTTTTACCATGATGAAGATGCCGATCCCTTGCTTGTGTGGCGCAAAGTGTATAGTCTTTACTAAGAAACGCATTCTCTTTTGTGATTAATCTAAGATTGTCCTCATCCTCTAGTATTGGTGTGCTGCTGAGAAAGAACATGTTTATGGGGAAAGACAGAACTTTCTAGTTCTACCGTCTGTATTTCCGCTCATAATCTTAAGACTCTCATGCCTTCAGTAAGCCCTAGTTTTTCCCCTTCCAAAGCTCCCCATTCGAGGAGCCTGACAACTGCCCTTCTAGGTGGGTGGCGCATCACCTCACACATCGGAAGGCCCATGGTGGTCATTGCGGCGTTTGCGCTCATCGTACGTCGCTGGCGATGCGGGTTCTGACTCACGCGTCTCATAAGGCGACAAAGACCGATCAGTACCGTTGAACCCGTCGGGCTGCTCCTTGGTGGCCCAATCCTGGCCCGGTGTCTGGGGCTCATACGATTTCGCCCTCTTACGGAAGAACGCTCCTGATCGCTTGGTAGGGTCAGCGGACGCGTGGCCGCCAATGTGCGTCAAGACCAGAACAACGGTGTAGACGACGAAGATGGTCAGCAGAACCCACGGCGTCTGCAGGTACCCCAGCAGGAGGTCCTTTCCGGCATACGTCTCCTCCTCCGCTTCGGTGGTGGGACCTTTGAACCACAGGACGGAGATGCATGATGTCCCGATGGCCAAGGTGACGAGTATGCCGAGGCGAATGACTGGCCAGGGCTTCCAGGGCGAAGTGCGGGACACGATGGACAGGGCGGCCATGAATATGAGACTGAGACCGGCGCTGATGTAGCCGTAGGCAAACTGTGGAGCTTTGCGTCAGTGAATGTGCCAAAATGGTTGTTGTGAATTATAGTTACGTACCACGAGCCGGTATCGACGCCATGTCTTGACGTCCACCTTGTCCTGGATGATTCCTGAGTTCACTTCTGCGGCAGTCGTGGCCTCTTTGCCCCGTTTCTCATTGCGCTCATCGATCTCCTTTGCGACGTCGATGCCAAAGTTTTGGAAGATGTTGTTTGACAGTGACCGGAAGATGCTCAGGATGGAGTACATGACTGTATCTACGGCATCCCGACTGGCCTGGGACAGATCGGTACGGTTCTCTGAATTGCTCACCAGGCTCGCCAGCAGAGGCCAGGTCGTGTCGGGGACCGAGGAGATGTTTTTGAGAGCGATCTGCACCGTTTCGTTGAGCGACATCATCTTGGGCGGGTATCGCTGGAAGAAGTACTCGACGGTTTCTCTCATGTTCTCGACAGCCGAGGCGGAGGTGAACTTGGCCAGCACGGCGGGATCACCCTCGGCGACCAGGTTGTCGCTCAGGGTCCCCAACACGTTCATGACTTTGCCCCAGATGATGTACTGGGTGAAGGCCTGGATGAACAAGACGAGCGACAGGTGCAGAGGGAAATGGAGAAATGTCCAGGCCATCTGTCGGGCAGGCGCCATGTAGAAGGACGATCGCAGCCAGTCAAAGTAGATGAGAAAGACGAAATAGATAATGGCAACGCCTGCAGTCACAGCACCAATCGTACGCGCATCTGGTTTGTTTTTCCCCCGTTAGTCTGACAGTCTCATGCAGATGCCGGGGACGGGCTGCAACGCCCGAGCAAACGTACCCCAAGCGTCAGGTAATTTAGTAATGAGAGCGACCTCTTTCGCAATGTTGAGGAGACCGTCTCCGAGCATCATGACGGTCAGGAGAGTCAATCGCTTGATCAAGTGAGTCTGAGAAAATCCCATGACGGGCCAGAACCACGAGATTGCAAGTGTGAGAATCGCTTCGGCGGCAGAAATGATGTACCAAGTGACGAAGACGCGGCTGTTCTTGTCTCCGTTGAAGCGAAAGGAAATGCCAAAGTAGATGAACATGGAGGCAACATTGATGGCAATATTCAGGGCCAACGGGACTCGACACGGCCTAAATTTTCTCACATGCCACAGAGTGCTCGCGTACTCTATGGCCAACACGGCACGAGACAGCATCAGGATGAGCGCTGCGAAGGTTTAGTTAGTCACGTATCTGCCGATGCTTCTTTGGAGGGGGGGATACGTACACATTGTGCGCATCACTGGGGCTTGCTGGTCACTTGGATCAAAGTTGGGCGCGACAACGGCAAAGCCAACAAGAACACCGAGTTGAGCAGCTCTCGCAGTGCGCTCGAACATGCTGTCCGTCAGGAAGCGGACATCGAAGCTCGTCACGACGAACCACGTCAGCCAGAGGATGCTGAAGAAGCCGACGTACGACTTGAAGGTGTCACGGTTGGTGACTTCTCTGTTCTCGGAGAAGACGGTGTAATTGGCAGCGAAGAAAAGATCGTAAAAGATCTCCAGTAGTGTAGGCTCCTCGTACTAAGGTGCAAATTGTGATGGTCAGCAGGACAGTTGGATGTCCAGTGGAAGATTGCCACGCACTCTTTTAAATTCCGGAACCTTGTTTAGTCCGTCGTCACGGCTGTGACGATGGGGACCAACATCACTTGTGAAGCTGTGACCAACGACTGGGCTCTTGAAGAACTTGAGCTTCTCACGCTCGTGAGGGCGAGAGTCATGATGGTCGTGATGTTGGGGTTCGGGACTCGCCATTTTGAAGGCGGACGGGGGCAGGAGCTGTTTGCCTTCTACGGTCCCGAAGACCAGCAGAACCGAGCCGGAAGGCACCGTCTTGAGATGTAAGCTACTTTGCGTCGATGACTTCTTGGAGGCTTCATGAGGGAGATATAAAAAAAAAAAAAAAGGCGTTCTGAAAAGGGGGGGGGGTTCGACCCAGTCTTATGCGATGTAAGACCTATTTGCTTCAAGCACCTGCATTGGGTATCCAACCCCGCGAGGCCCCTCCCTTCCCATATCTGCAGACTGCCGGGGAAGAACGGGTGGAGCATGAGACGGGAAACTTCATGGGTTATCCAGGCAAAGGGGTCGGCCGTCGAAATTTCCGCAGCTGGTGATAAGGCCGTTTCAAGAGGACGCCGCGCTGTGCCGGCCGCCCCGCAGCTGGCAAGGCTGCCGGCGGCGAGGCTGGCAAGGCGGCTGGCTTGTGATTGACGGTCAGCGAGCCAGGGGCGGTGTCGTGCAGGGCCACGAACCGTGACACACACAGATAAGGGGGGGGGAGGGCTTCGGAGGAAGAGGAAAGCGCATCGGGCGAGGCAGCGGTGATGCAGGCAGGGGTTGGATGCATGGACCACGTTTGTCTCGTTTCTTGTTTTTCACTCAGGCCCGTCTCCACTCGTCCGCCTCGAGTCGGAAAAGTCTGACGATGCCATCATTAAACAGTTCCGCGCAAGTAAGCGTCTTTTGCGACCCTGGGTGCGGCAACTTGATTGCTCTCCATGACCCAAGATTCCTCAGCCCGTGCCGACACGGAGACGTGCTCGAACAGAGGAAGTCGCTACGCAGGCAGATAAGGCTTGTCGTCGGCCTGGGCCGCCACTGTAGCTCACCCAACCTTGCCCATGGACACACCTGCATAAAGTGCCTACCTGGTAGGTAGGCATTGTTAGTTGCCGTTGCCGCTGCCGACGGTCTGGACCTTAATTCATGCACCGGCGCTGTCTTCCCTCATGCAGTCGCGCGCGCCTTGAGGGGGATTGACGGCTCTCGGCACGCCCAGCAGCCTCTTACACCAGTGGCGTCGTTTTGGTTTTGTGTGGAATGCTGCTCCCGCTCTGGTGCGATTCGGCCTGCCAAACGGGCAATCGGAAGTTTCGCTTCCTCCTCCACCACCCTTCCAGACTTCGCCAAGCATTCGGGACATGGTTGATCGGAGGGCACTCGGGGACTGACGACAAGATGAGGTCGCCGCACATGTCTAAGAAATGCCAATGTGGACGGCGAGTGACGACAACGGCCATTGGCATGTGAAACCTTGTCAGCCTCTGTGCTACCCTATATATTTCTGACGTCGCAATTTGCAACGTAATTCGCGTAGATTACGTGTGTATGCATGATGCTGACATGTCATGATCCGGCAGGCTGGTATGAAGCCTCGATGGTTCGAGCCACGATGCACCACAGCAGTGTTGCAGTATCGTTGAGACCATTCTGATGTCTGACAGCTGAACGGCAGACCTGTTTGTGGTAGCCTTGCCCGTCTTATAGAGGACAATCGAAAAGCCAGATACGTAATACGTCGCGGCGATCGCCATTGACATGACCAAGACGCCGACTTTGTGCACGCTATCGTTGTGTTTGTGACCGCACCAATTGAGAAACTGTGGCTTGACTTCCAGACAGGACTTGGCCGAAGCATGAATCTTTTGCTATCATCGATCGACTCCGTGCTTATTAGTCTCGCATACGGTCATTACGGGTCTATTGGTTATTCCGTTCTCGTGACATGGCGTTGCGGCGCGTCTCGGGCGCTTATCGATAAGAAATTTACCCGTGCTTGACGCGTGCTTCACACGATGTGACCCCCCCTTTGATCGAAGGGCCACCTGCCAGACGACCACATTACGTACCAAACTCTCGCCGCGTCGTATAGTCGCTCATTGACATGCCAATTTCCTCGGTCGCATGGGTATGGATCAGAATGGCTCAATCAACAGTCGCAAGCGAACGCTCAACGGGAGCGGAAACGAGGCCGAATCCGACTTGAACCCGACACCGACACCCATCAAGAGGCAAAAAGTGGGTGAGACAATTGCCTCGTCCCCCTCGACGCCGAAAGCCCTGACGGCCATCGCTTCCGCAATATCTGGTGTCTTGGGCTACGGGCGCCAGTCGAAGCCGACCTCAGAGTCCAATGGGCAAAAGCAGGTGGCTATAGCAGCCTCGGGATCCCCCTTGAGTTCCAAGACGAATGGATTTACGCCCAGGTCGCCAGCCGACGGCGAGCCGGAGGTTAAGCGCATGCCGGCTCTCAAGTTATCAGTTCTGAGGGACACCATATGGGATAATGGCGATCTTCCTCCCCCGAAAAAGAAAGCAGCGTCGAGTCGAGCCACGGCAAAGCCAATAACCAGGCCGACCTCGATGCCAGCTGGCGCGACGCAATCTCCTCCGCAGCCAAATGCAGCAAACAGCCCGACAACAATCAGAAGTATTCTCACCCCCGTCAAGAAGCGAGGCCGCCCGCGGAAAAATGTCTCCTTCAACAAAGATGCGCGCGGCGAAGTGTTCTTCGAGGACCTACCGAAGACACCCGTGGCCCGAAAGAAGACTCGGATCACAAAAGCCCAAAAGGCACAGCAAGAAGATGACGGCATCGTCTGCGAAATGTGTTCGAAACCGGATTCGAAAGCACCTAATGAGATCATTCTCTGCGACAGTTGCGACTTTGCTGTCCATCAGCTGTGCTACGACGTGGCCGAGATTCCCGAGGGCGATTGGCTTTGCAAGTCTTGCTTGCAAGAAGACGTATTGAAGGCAACGAGCAAGCCTGCGGGCGCAGGAGCAAGCACGGCCGAGCCCGTACTGCCGGTAGAAGTTCCTGATATACCCAATCTCGAGCATCATCTGGGCGCTTTGCAGCGTGTCCTTCTGGATCGGTGCACCGGCCGCCGACGGATTCGGCTCTGTGGACATGAGGAACCCCACGAAAAGGCGCGACAGCTCGTGGAACAGACTGTGCTGGCAGGGGAGGGCAACTCCATACTGGTTATCGGGCCGCGGGGTTGTGGCAAGACGACGGTAAGACCTTACATGTCTATAGACAGACGCCCAGGACTGGACCAACTTCCGTTGACACATTGTGACACACAGATGGTCGAGGGCATCATCGTCGACCTGGCAAAGGAGCACCGCCACGAGTTTCATGTGGTGAGGCTCAACGGCTTCATACACACCGACGACAAGCTGGCGCTCAAAGACATCTGGCGACAGCTGGGAAAAGAAATGGAAGTGGAGGATGACTTGTTGAACCGCGTATGCAGCAGCGACGTTCGATTCAAGCAGCACGTTTCAACAGCTTTGATTACTGACGTCGAGAATCTAGGCCAACTACGCCGACACGATGGCATCGCTTTTGGCCTTGCTTTCCCATCCATCAGAGATCACAGGGGCGGACGACGGCGTCACCTCGCAGTCGGTGGTTTTTGTCATTGACGAGTTCGACATGTTTGCGACGCATGCTCGGCAAACACTTTTGTACAACCTCTTTGACATTGCGCAGTCGCGCAAGGCTCCGATTGCTGTGCTGGGCTGCACGACGCGGCTGGACGTGGTGGAGATGCTGGAGAAGAGAGTCAAGAGTCGCTTCAGCCACCGCTACGTCTATCTCGCCCCTGCAAGGTCTCTTGCGGCCTACTGGCAGATCTGTCGGCAAGGCCTGACGGTGGATCTGGACGACGTCAAGAAGGAGGGCCTTGACGCAAGCGTCGAAGGCTTCGCCGACTTCCACAAGTACTGGACACAAAAGATCGAGGTAAGTCTGGGCTGGCCTGGGCTCGTCCATCTCGGCGCCATGCCATGCCATGACGGGTTCGAAACGCTGCTTGCTGACTCTGTCCTCTGCTCTGCTTTTTGTTGAATGTTCTCAGGAGCTCTACAAACAACGCCAGTTCCAGCATCTGCTGCAATACCACTTCTTCACGACCGTGTCGGTGGCCGCCTTCTTCGCCGAATGGGTCCTGCCACTGTCGCGACTGTCGGCCAAAGACGTGAGACTGAGCAGTCCGACTCGACCGGCGGCGGACACGTCACTGACGGCTCCAGACTCGCGATTGCAACTGCTGTCGACACTTTCCGATCTGGATATGGGGATGCTGATCGCAGCGGCACGGCTGGACATTGTGGCACACACAGACACGGTCAACTTTGCCATGACGTACGACGAGTACAGCTCGCTGGTGGCAAGGCAACGGCTGCAGTCGTCGGCCGCGGGCATGATGGCGCTGGGGGGGCACGCTCGGGTCTGGAGCCGTGGCGTGGCGGGCATCGCGTGGGAGAGGCTGATTCTGCTCGGGCTCCTGACACCAGCCGGCATGGGCGGCGGCGGCGGCGGCGGCAGCAAGACGCTGCTGGGTCACGGAGGGCTGGACGGCAAGATGTGGAAGGTGGAGGTTGGGCTGGAGGAGATTCCGGCGGCGGTCAAGATGGGGCCGGCCATGGCTCGATGGTGTCGAGAAATTTGACATTTGATGGCTGATGGATGGTGACGAGACACTCACTGTACAACAAGGCGCGAATGGTTGCATCATCGAGAGGGGACAGGAACACAACCAACCCCTTTGTCGGACAGAGAGGGTTTGTTTTGTCCATACATACATACATAGGTCTCGGAGGGGGGCCCCAAGTCTTGTCTTGTTGATGCAGTTCGCAGCGAGCGAGCCACGATACCCCTGTTCAATCACCCAGTTCATGCACAATGACCAGATGTCGTGGGTTGCACAAACCAAAGTCGTGAATATGCACCACCACACCTGCGAATCCTGTTCGTCGAAAAGTGACGGCAGGGCGCGCTCGTGGTCGAGACACACAAGGCTGTCGATGCGTGTCTCGGAGCAATCAAAAAGCCCCCCTCCCCCTTGTGGCCTTTGTGTTACCTTTTTTTACATGTTCCCTCTCCGTTGCCCAGGATCGCGCTGCGC